>PVJI01014811.1:0-42928 GCA_004026765.1 Micronycteris hirsuta
CTTCCAAGCAAGAAGGGGCTGGAGAGAAATATTTCAAATCATGAAAAGCAAGGACCTACAACCAAGAATAATCTATCCAGCAAAACTTTCATTTAGAATGGAAGGGCAGATAAAGTGCTTCTCAGATAAGGTCAAGTTCAAGGAGTACATCATCATGCAGCCTCTACTATATGAAATGTTAAAAGGTTTTATATAAGGATTCAGGAGCGAAGGCACCAAGGCCAGATCAGCTCCCGGGGAATTCAGATCAGTCACAGCCAAGACGCTTGTGAGGTAAGCAAGCAAAATACAACCAGAGAAACAAAATAGAACTAAGACATTGAAGTTTAGAACATATGGCAGTAACCAGAGGGGAGGGGGAAGGGGAGAATGGGAAAAAGGGTATTCAGGAACTGCTATAAAGGACACATGGACCAAGGGGAGGGTGGAAGCAAGGGAGGGAAGTGGGTTTGCCTGGGGTCGGGGGGAGGAGGGTAAATGCGGACAACTGTAATTGAACAACAATAAAATAATTTAAAAATAAAAATAAAAATAAATAAATAAATAAGGTTAATGCACCTCGGATTACTTAAACAAGCGGAGTGCCCCAAGGTTTCACAGACAATAGGGGCAATGAATTTATTTGTGATTACTTCGAGGGAATCAGATGTTGAGTTAATTATCAGTTCAACTTTTTTCCTCTTGGTCTAATCTCATTAATCCCAAACTTACTTTAATGGGATCTCATTTGAATTTTCTGACTTCATAATGCGTGACTAATAATATTTCCACCATGTCCACTTTGTGCCAGTTTGTGTTGATTTAGAAAATTATATGGGCTTGATCTTATTTTACATGCAGACAATATCCATGGTTGCTCTTTACAATATTTCTCATACAGAATGAAAAAAATTAGACAGCCTGGGGTTTGAATTATAATCTTTGACAGGTTACCTAACTATTAGCCATTTTTGCCAACCTAAAGAAAATATAACCTTGACCAAAAGGCAAGAAGAAAAATCCAAGAGAGGAAGACCAGAGTTCTAAAAATGTCCCTATCTCTCAACTGCCACCCCATTTCTGGGTCAAAACCCTAATAGATGGCACAGAACCAGCAAGATAACTTTGGGAGGTGTCCAGGGCTAGGCATCTTGAACCTCACTTCCCAGACTCAGCCAGCCACAATAGTCCGGAAAATGCCTCTGAGCTGATGCGCCCCCTAGTGTCACTCAGGGAGAACACCACGGCTTATCAGAGACTTCCCCTCCTTCCCCCTTCCCAAGCCCACTGAGGCATTTTTCCAATGAAATTGATATTATTCCCAATCTCTATATTAACCATTTTGAACTACAATCACTTTCTAGGTTCCTGGTATTTCACAGTTACATTTTTTCTATGCCTTTGAGAGTAGACACCAATATCCTGTACTGACATACCCATCAAAAAACAACATAGGCACACCCAGCCATGCACTGTTTGATTTCAACTTATAACATTCTTTAATAGCAGATTATGAACTTAAAAAAGTAAAAGAAGCTCTGACTGTACCTTGTTTTGTATAGTCTTGAGTTATATAATCACATTAATGTTTGACACATTCAAAAAATAAAATAAAATCATCAGGGATGGCAGAACTCAATGCAAACTAAAATAATGTAACCCAATTACATGTAAAATGAATAATTTTACCACGCTGAATTTTTAAAAACAGAACTAATGCAAGTAACTTCTGAACACAGAACTTTGACAACTGCCAAAGTAAGGAAAAATAACTACAAATAGTCTTGAACTCTTCTTAGTAGTTTTGTTTTAATAGTCATTGGGTATAGCTACCTAGAAACTTTGTAATGTGTATTGCAGGGTTAATCAAATAAGTAAATGCATTAATATTTTTGTGAGGTAGCCTTCTCACTATGGAAGAAGGGAAATACAAGTAATGAAGAACTCAGAGTAGGGAACTATTAAAATAGAAAGTATACATATACATTTTTTTCATTTTAAAGACTTTATTTATTTATTTTTAGAGAGAGGGGAAGGGAAGGGGAAAGAAAGGGAGAGAAACATCAACGTGTGTTTGCCTCTCACATACCCCTTGCTGAGGACCTGGCCTGCAACCCAAGCATGTGCCCTGACTGGGAATTGAACAGGCGAACCTTTGGTTTGCAGGCTGGCACTCAATCCACTGAGCTACACCAGCCAGGACCTAAATTCAAAAATTTTTAATCTATTTCTACCACTTAGCTGTATCAGTGAGAGTGTGCAGGTATGTGTACTTCCCAATCTGTCTGCTGAAAAGGTCAAGAAGCAATGACATTCTAGTACAGCAATGATCACATATCTTGAGTTTTAAATACCAGTCCCCACTACAAGAACCAGTGCTCCTTGGAGAAATGGTTGATTCCAGTGCTGGAGCAGGAAAAGTACAAGATAGACCAGGAACAGCTAATTATGCCAAAAAGCAATAAAGTGCTACAAAAATTATAAAAGCATGTCAAAAGGATGTGGGAAACAGCTCAAAGGGGTTCCTACTGGCCTTGGGGAAAATTTGAGTATCGAAATAAATAAGAGCCCTTCATTACAGCAGAATGCTGACTAATAGATCTAGAAGGAATGATAGAGTTTTAAAATCATAAATTCAAACAGAAATTAGTAGCAATGCATACTGAATTTGAGGGTGGGAGAAGCTCAATGAGGAGTAAGATATTTTTATATAATTTTAAGGTGTTCTCCCACAAATTACTTATTACAATAGGAAAACTATGCAATGGCAAAAATGGATAACACTTTAATGATCAATTTTATTTTTATTTATTTATTTTTTTAATGTGTGGTTGTCTCTCGCATGTCCTCTACTGGGGACCTGGCCCACAACCTAGGCATGTGCCCTGACTGGGTATAGAACTGGCAACCCTTTGGTTCACAGGCCAGCGCTCAATCCACTGAGCCATACCAAGCCAGGGCTAATGATCAATTTTAATATGATCAAATTTACCATTGCTGATAATGAGCCAACAGACATTATGCATCTCCAGATACAATGCCCTAAGGAGGATATCATTCTTGAGGCTCCAGTCAGAAAGGCAAACCCTGAATCTAATCATGAGGAAATGTAAGATAAGCCCAACATGAAGGACATTCTGTAAAATAATGCCTGGATTCTTCAAAAATATCAACGTCTGAAAAGACAAAAGGAAAAAAAAAAGACTGAGACACTTCCCCAGATGAAAGGAGACTGAAGGGACGTGACAACTACGTTCGATACACGAGCTGGACCAGAACCCCCACCCGAAAAAAACTGCTCCAAAGACAATTATTGGAACAGCTGACTAAAGTAGAATATACACTTGCTTATAGTATTTATAGGTAACAGTATCTGTCAATACTAAATTTCCTGAATTTAATAATATGGTTATGTAAGAAAATATCCTTATTCTTAAAGTTACAAGTTTTAGTATTAAAAGGGAATAATGTATGCAACCTACCTTTGAATGATTCATAAAAGGGAATATTAATATATATCTATAAAGAGGGACACTGATAAGGCAAATGTGTCAAACTACTATAAAGATGGATAACTGTGGGCTCCTTTTCTGTAAATTTGAAATTATTCCAAAATAAAAAACTGAAAAAGTTTATATTTTGAATTTAAAGTATAAGTACTGCAACTAGTTTTTGAACCATTTTAAATATTTCCATATTACATTTCAGACAAATTAAAATCAAGCTATATACAGTTTATGATTTATATTAGTGAAAAAAGCACTTTTATATCAAATTACATGTGATTCATAATCTACTTTTATTTATGCTTTTGTGGTTTTTCAAAATGATTAATGAAATATTTTGTAATTTAATTAGTTACATTTATATATTAAAACCTATGTTAGATAAAACTGGTAAACTGCTCTGAAAGTCAAAATAACTTATTCAACTTTCTTATTAGTAATTATAACATGGAAGTACCAAAACTTTTAAAATTTCTGACACTTCCCCTAAGATTAATGCAAACAGGAACCTTAATTTATGTGTTTCTTTTTTCAGTTAAGCATTTATAGAGGAAAAAAAACATTATTTACTGTTCTACTCTCCAGTTTGCAAAATTCAAGTGTATAACACTAAACAGGTCCACTCCATAAACTGGTACTATTAATGACATTTGTAGCCCATTTACAATCATATTTTTGGATGAAATAACTGTATAGAAAACAATTTGTCAGCAATGATGAGACTCATTGTCATTCAGCTGTACTACTACTAAGAATAAAGTAGAAATTAAAATCATAAAGCTGAGGAGCTTAAAATCTAGCTTTTGAAATAACTTGGGATTAACTTCACTAGCATAAACCTCAAAGACACTGATTACTGAGCTTAGAATGTCCCAGCTTAATTAAAACATCACTGATCGCCATTCACCAGGCTAAGTCTCATCTCTTCCATATTCAGGAAGTTTGTATTTCTAGGCTCCCCCAGACACAGAGGGGAGGGTAACTTCCACTCTTTCATCTGGCCCAGGTTCTTTTTCTAGTAAATATATTCCTTTCATTTCAAAGCAGCCGGGAGAGTCTGGGGGGCAGGGGAATGAGAGTAGCGGTTTGCTGTCAAGTTTTGCTTGTGGGGGAAAAGATGAAACATTCACAAACCAACTTCTTCAAATCAAATAGCATTTACTAAAAAGAATTAAATTTGAGAGCATAATATACTGTCAAGGTCGTGAGGAAACAGGTCCTCTTCAAGCCTGCTGCCTCCCAGTAATGCAGTTCTGCAGAATGTATTACAGTTGAAATGGGCATAGTTATGACCAACAAAGTTCACCTCTAGATGTCTTCCTAGAAGGACACCCCCCATCATGTGTACAAGTTTTTACCAAAAGAACCTAAATGTCTTGAAAAGCTTGAAAAGCAAAAGAACCTAAATGCCTATCAGAAAGGAAATTTATTTATAAAGAGAAGAAACACAAAGAATACTGTGTAAATTCTTGGGTAGACATGTGAATATAAAGACTAAAACTGTAACAGAGTGAAAGGCTCAACCTCTCTGCCTCCATCCTACTCAAGCCTGCCTTGCTCCCCTGGCCTTCAGGGGAGCTCCTTCTTTAGACATGCTAATCATTAGAGAAATTGTGCTTTGGGCTTCAGTTTTTACAAAAAAACGCCCCTTCCATTTTCCCTTCCCTTAACATAAAAGAAGCCTGAACTCTGCACTTCTTAAAATGGATTTGAGGGTTAGAACCCCCATCCTCTCAGCTGGTGCCTTCTGATCAATAAACCTTTCCTTACTGCAAACCCTGATGTTTTGAGTTTTGGCCTTTTGAAGCACTGGGCACATGGGCTTTGACCAGTAACAAAAAAGATACATGTCAAACTCAGAGCAGCGGTGGTTAACCTCCGGGATTATGAGGAGAGACCAGGAATGGAAACTGAAACTTTACCCAGAATGTTCTAAAGTTTAAATGAAAATGTATTCACACATTACTTAATTAAAAATTAATATTCAAAGATTTTTTTATATGGATCATGTTAAACACTATGTAAATCTAACAGGTCAATCTGACTATAAAATGATGGAAACTGAGAAGTACTGATAATTAGGCTAAGTCTGACTTACTAATTTTTTAATTTTTTTAATTAAATTTATTGGGATGACACTAGTTAATAAAATTATATAGGTTTCAGGTGTACAATTCTGTAACTGGGTGCAGAGCGAGGGACCCCCAAAGTCCCCACAGCCATGGTTGGGAGATGAGGGAAAGAGATAATACAGCCTGTTAAGATATTTTGCATAACAAAAGGTAAGGTGATAGCTGTGTTACCCTCCCCAGGCAAAAGGTATATGTGACTTTTAGAATGTATCCTGACTCAGGACATTGCCAGGGGAGACAGAGGCCCCTGCATCACTGAGTCACTCTTGTCCTGACTAAAGATAACAGCTGAATGAAGGTAAAGATACAGGGCAACTGGCAAAAGTAGCCAATTATAGGTGGTGCTGGGTATGAGGTCATGTAGGAAGTTCCGGGTCAGCATTTAAAATAAGGGTGGGATGAAAGAGAAGGGGATTTGGCCCACCATGAGGTCTGTGTGAGATAGGAGCCAAATGAGCTATAGCAGCAGGCAGCCATGAAGGTCAGCCATGAGGAGAGAGGAGGAGGCAGCCATGAGGAAGGGAGCCAGAAGAGATTCTGTCATGCTGCCTATAGTGAGGGAGGAGCTACATCTGCTCCTCTGAGGATTCAGCCATGCGTCCTGTAGTGGTAAGGAAGCAGGCATGTGGTCTATAGTGAAGTAGCCGCTGTGTGGGACAAAAGGGTGTAAAGAGAGAGCTGATGGAGCTGTGCAGGAACCTGCCTAACCAAGCACGGATTAGTGGGAGATGCCTGGAATGATAAACGGTGATGGGAGACTGTAGACTTCTGCTTCTCTGGGGAACACATGGAGAGGCCACTCTCTTGGGACTTGTGCCTTCCCAGACTTCACCATGATCCAGTGCAAAGTGGCACATGTTTTCCTGGACATGGAGGCTGAGGACAATGTACCCCAGATCCTGAAAGAAAGAGCTGCTGCCAGAGGATGGTGACTCTGAAACCCATGAGAGTATCTTCCAGAGGGGATGGAGAACTGTTTGTGCAGCTGGCTTAAGAACAGATAAGGACATGGAAAGCTACTGGGCATGGTTTTGGTTTATAGCCTGGTGGGGAGCAAAGGAAGTGCTGGGTCTCGTGGGAGAACAGGACCCTGAATGGGAATGCTCCCAGCCCCACTAAAGTTGGAACTTTGTAAATAAAAACCTGTTCCCCTCAACACCAATTGCTGAGTCATGCATCAAGGCACCACATGCACGAACCCTGGTTTGCCCGGTTACAATTCCGTAATACATCAGCTGTATACCGTTTCGTGTGTTCAGCACCCCGAGTCAAATCTCTTTCTGTCACTGTTTATCTCCCACCATACTCTCTTCTACCTCCCCCCACTCCCTTTGAATTACTTACATTTTTTTTTAAGATTTTATTTATTTATTTTCAGAGAGAGGAGAAGGGAGGGAGAAAGAGCAATGTATGGTCGCCTCTCACATGGCCCTCATTGGGGACCTGGCCCGCAACCCAGGCATGTGCCTCGACTGGGAATCGAACCGGGCCCCTCTGGTTCCCAGCCCGCGCTCAATCCACTGAGCTACACCAGCCGGGGCAAATTACTTACATTTTTAATACATCAGAGCAATGGCCCAGAATCAGAGTCTGAATCTTGATCTTGCTGCATGTACTAAACCCTACTGATTCCTAAAGTGAATTACTTTATTTCCTCATCTATACTTAACATTTTTTCTTTTTTTTTTTTACTTTATTGTTGTTCAATTACAGTTGTCTGCATACTCTCCCCTTCCCTCCCCCTCCAATCCCACCTCCCTTCCCTGCCTCCCTCCCCACCCTTGGTTCTGTCCATGTGTCCTCTATAGTGGTTCCTGAAGACCCTTCTCCCCATTGTCCCCTCCCCCCTGGCTATTGTTAGATTGTTCTTAATTTCAATGTCTCTGGTTAAGCTTTGCTTGCTTTTACTTTTGTTGATTATGTTCCAGTTAAAGGTGAGATCATATGGTATTTGTCCCTCACCGCCTGGCTTACTTCACTTAGCATAATGCTCTCCAGTTCCATCCATGCTGTTGCAAAGGGTATAAGCTCCTTCTACATACTTAACACTTTTAAGACAGGAAAATAAGGGAGAAGAAAGGGAGGGAAAGAAGGAAGTTGCCCCAAGTATGATATCTTATTATGATTATTTGTCTGACTTCAAACTTTAATTTTGGATAATGTATAGTAAGATTTGAGTGGTAAGGAGAGAAATGCTAACAGAAAACTATCTCAAAAATCTTTCATTTAAAATAAAACAACAAAACAGGGAGGGGATATCCTACCACGGATCTTGACAATGCTAGACTCCAGAGAATTGAAAATATCAACTCTTTTCCAATAGATAATATGAAAACAATTTCCAAAGTCTAGGCAAAATACATTTAGGACATGTAGGCAGTTAGTGAGATGAAGGAATCCACTTCTTTTAAATAATTTCCACTGAAAGAAGATGAATACATTAATTTGCATTTACTCTGAACCTAATTAGTAAAACTTAAGAACTGTTCTCTCACATATGTAAATTTATTTCCTGAAATGTAAAAGAGAGTAGCCCTAGGAAGGCACCACAGAGCTAGCTAAATAGGCAAATTTCATATCCTCTATAAAAGGTGAGAGGTTTATTATTATATTTCTTTCATAGGTAAGTTTGTAAATTCTTCTAGTGGTTACCCCAGAAATTACAACACATACACCTGACTTCTAGAAGCTCAGTGTTAATCCATATTTTTATTGTCTTTCCAGAAAGAATTTGGAACACTTTAAGTCCCTTTCAACTTTAATACTATTGTTGTTATGCATTTAAAAATATTATGCACATTTTGAATATTTAACAAAATATTACTACTGTTTTATATAGTTAGTGTTCATTTATCACTTGTCTTGCTGTTATCACTGATTTTCCAACTGGGGTCATTTTCCTTCTGCCTTAAGAACACTCTTTTAGAATTAAAACTGAGAGGATTTGTCGCCAGCAGACCCACACTTGAAGAAATTCTAAAGGCTATTTTTCTTTTAGTGTGGGTCTGCTGGTGGCAAATCCTCTCAGTGTTTTTAGTCTAAAAATGTCTTTATTTCCCCCTTTTCTTCCATTATCCTGTCAATTGCCCTTCCAATTGCTCTGAGGTCATCTATCTTCTTCCTCTGGAGGCTTTTCTGATTTTCTCTTTATTTTCAATTACCTGCAGCTTCACTATTACATGCCTATATGTAAGTTTCTTCTTATTTATCCTGATTAGAAGCCTTTTGGCCTTTTAAGTATGAGAGTTGATATCTTCTATTAGTTCCAGAAAGTTTTTCAGCAATTATATCGTTAAATATTGCATCTACCTCCATTCTCTCTTTCTCTCTCCCTTCTCTCTCTCTCTCTCTTTCCCCCCCCACCCCCCGTCCTTTTGAGTCACCAAATGAATATATGCTAAAATTTCCTGCTGATTTTTGTCCCTGTTGTCTTGTCTCCTCATATGCCTGGTCACCTCTGACTGTGGCTGGACAGTGTATTTGAAAAACGATCTGTAGAAATAACTTCAAGTGTGGATGCTGTAATCCTCCATCAAGAACTTTTGCTTGCTTCTTCCAGACTCCTGAGGCCCTAGAAGCCCTATCAAGTCAAGTTCCTCACTAAGGTTCCCTGAATTAGTTAAATGCCAGGAATGAATCTAGGATTGAAGCTGATGAGGGATACTTCGCTTCCAGTTCATCTTCAAAGCAGAGGATGAGTATACCAGGATTCACGGGTTCATATCAGAGTGCCACTTCTGTCACCCTAACCCCTCAAGGTCCCCAAAAGCCAGCTTCTCAGCCTCCTCTAGGGACACCCCCAGGGGACAACAGCTACATACTCTGCATTCTCAGCTTTCCTGAAATCTCAGTCCCACTAATTATTTACTACCTTAATATTATGGATGATTTTTAGAAGATTTTATTTTTATATTTCACCTGACATTTTAGTTATCTTCATTAGGATAATGAAGCCCAAATTACCTAGTCTGCCATTGCTAGGTATTACTAGAGACTCAAGAGTAAGTTTATTAAAAACCAGTCAAAGAATTATAGCAGTACTTATCACCTTAGCACAGCCTAACATTTGAGTCTAATTAATGTATTCAATTCCAAACAGACCATGAATTAAATACATTCATGGTCTGAACATACATTCATTGGACCATGAATGACCAATACATTCATGGTCAAGAAGAGAGCATCAATGTTTGACAGCATACATTGATGTTCTCTCCTTGAACATCATACTATAGCTTGGTAATGAAGATTTACTGACATAAATCCAACTTTTCTTTGGATTTAAGTGAGGTGGCAGGTGTAAAGTTTTTAGAAGAATGCCTGGCACATAGTATACTCTCAATAAACATGTACCAATATAATTATTACTATTTCCAAAATAAGTGAATCCTTACAATATTTCCCCACAATCTACAAGATACCATCACTATTCTTCACTCTAGTATTACCATAAGAAAACCTCCAGAAAACCAAAGTCACTCATGCATTTAGCTATTAAAAAACACACAAAAACTTTAGACAGTCTTCCTAAATTCCAGTTTTGGGGGTAGCTACAAGAATACCAGTCAAAACCGCTGTAAACTGTAAGCCTTATCAAATATGCATATTATTATTTATTCCATGTGAACTTGTCCTTTCTTACTCTTGAGAAGAGGGCACAACAGCAGATTGTTACACAGCTGTTCTATAGCCACACATCTCACAAATGAGAAAGGAACAGACACATTCAATAGCAACTGCTTCACTGTGTATAAGGGTGAGCCGCCCAGGAAGCTGTACCATATGCTGAGTGACAAACATCCCATCACAATTTTTAGTGCTCAAGCCTGTGATCAATTTACCTATTATATGCGAAAGTGATGGTAATGGGAAGACCCTCTATAGTTCTGAAAGGCAACCTGTGGACCATCCATATTTCATGCCCGGAGAGCAGAACCCCTGCATCGCCCTGCACCGCTCTGTGAAGGAGCGTCACCGGGGGCGCAGCAAACCCAGCACAAAAAACACTGCTCTCAGACCAACCTGAACCCATCCCTGCAAGCCTCTTAAAGTAAAATACATCATATTCATTTGAGAAATAGTTAATGAAACCTGGTTTCAGCCAGCTACTTTGGTAGGATCTGGGTATTTAACGGTGAAGATAAGATGATTCTGGCCTCCTAGAATTCAATCTAATCATACAAGAGCGAGGAAGAGACAGAAATGCATAACTATATTATAGAGTAATAAGTACTACGATGATGGAAGTATATAGGGTACTGGGGGACAATACAGGGAATGGGAAACCAGGAAAGGTATCCCAGGAAAATCACTTTTAAACTGGGTCCTGAGAGACAAGAGCCAAGCAAAGATGAAAAGATAGAACATTCTAGAAACCACATGTATAGAGGCCCAGAAATAAGAGAAACCATTAGGGCACATTCTAGCAAAACAGAAGGAAAAGCTAAGCCTACTCTGCGGGAATGTCTCCATAATCAGGGTAGGCAGGACTCCCACCCAAAACAGTGCTACCTGTCATTCTGTTACAAAGGGAAACGAACCACCATAAAAGAGTCAGGAGACACACAAACAAGAGAACAAACATCCACCACATATGACCCCCCACACACCCCCCAAGATTTGGAAATAATAATAGAACAATTTGAAGGATTCTAAATATTTGAAAGATTCTGAATATATTTAAAGTCAATAAAAAATATAAGAGAAGTTATCGATAGCATATGGCAACAATAACAGGAGAAAACAGAAGAAAGAAAACTGAAAACCAAGTAGAACTTGTAGAAATGACAAAATAGAATCACTGACATTCAAAATCTAATGCAAGACTTCTAGTTTGAAAGCATTTATCTATGCTTCTCCCCCAAACAAAACTAAAAAGATAGGGAGTAATTTTAAAAGACACAAAGAGAACAAGAAAGGGAAAAATATAAAAGAGAAACTTAAAAAAAAAAAAAGGAGTTAGAAAGCAAAAGATTAAGTGGTGGCTGATTTTAGAGCCCTAAGAAAGCTGAAACACAAGCCTACCAGGCTGGGAGTGGGAAGAGGAAGGGAAGCCGGGGAGAAGTAGCCGGTTCTCAGTCACAGCCAGAAACCTGCAAAGGCTCCGGCTCAGAGATAAGACATAGCTCTGAAGGCCCGAGCGGAGGGTGGGAGAAAGCAGGGTGACTCGCTAAGAGTTTGTATCAAGAGCAAAGAGAAACAGACTCATAGATACAGAGAACAGACTGACAGTCGTCAGAGTGGAGGGGGTTTGGGGGACTAGGTGAAGAAAGGGAAGGAATTAAACAAAAACAAAAAAACCTCATAGACAACAATATGGTGATTACCAGAGGGAAAGGAGGTGTTGAGAGGGGTAAAAGTGGGTAAAGGGGGGATAAATGGTGATGGAAGGAGACTTGATTTAGCATGGTGAACACACAATACAATATACAGATGATGTATTATAGAATTGTACACCTAAAATCTATATAATTTTATTAACTAATCACCCCAATAAATCCAATATATATTTTTTTAAAGAGCAGTTAGTCCTCCAGATATCGTCTACCCACCCCAGAAGTCTGGAGGATTACTCTCTGCGAGGCTGCCCAGCTGAGCAGAGGGTTGAGGCCCATTCAGAGGGTTAGGCAAGAGTCTGCTTAACCATGAAGTCCTCCCCACTTGACTACTGGAACCCTGGCGGTTAGAATCCACCCATCCCATTTCCAGGCAAGAGATTCTGGGATTTCTTTCCAGGAAAACTGGCCAAGACAAGCAACGATACCACTTGGTTCTGACATTTTATCCTACTTCAATGAAAAAGCATATCCTGGGGTGAAGATTTTTTTTTTTTTAAAGCACTCAATGTGCTACTACCCACAAGGATGGCTAAAACTGGAAAAGACAGACAATACTAAGTGTTGACAAGAATGTGTAGAAACTAGAACGCTCTTTCATTGCTGGCACATAAATCGATACACTACAACCACTTGGGGAAACTGTTTAGTAGTATACCTATTAAAGCTAAACATAGGTATCCCCTAAAATCTAGGTATATAGCAAAATAAAAGCAGACATTCATCTGCCAAAACATATGTATAAGAATGTTTAGAGAAGCATTATTTGCAGTAGCCCAAAACAACCCAAGTGTCCAATACTTCAGTAAATTATATTCATGCACTAGAATACTACACAGCGAAGAAAGAGAATAAACTATTTCCATGTGTGATGACAAGCTCAAATTTCATAACAGAGTGTTGAGCAAGCCAAACTCCGCATAAAAGAGCACATAGTGTATGGTTTAATTTATATAAAGGTCACCAACAGGTAAAACATCTATATGAGAGGGGTTATTTTCAAAAGCTGATGTGACTAGAAAGTGTCAGGTGCGAGGTTCTAGAGTACAGTAACGTTCTATTTCTTGATCTATGTAGTTGTGACAAGAGTGTATTCACTTTGCTGAGCTTCATCAAGCTGAACACTGACAAATTGTATACTTTTTTTTGAATATGTATCCCTGAATTCAAAAGCTTACAAAAAAGAATAGAGATGTGGTGTCCACTTCTAGATAATATTTTTTGGTCTTATTTTCAAACTTTTGTTTCATGAAGACATACACAGATTATAGTAGGAGGAAAAGCAACTTTTAAATAACAGCAGAATTGAGATTCTGTGAGGTTCACAACAAATCCAAGTACAGTGTGTAATTTAAACACAGTGTAGCTGGTTGCCAGACATGCTGAAAACGATGACCTAGAATGAACTCATCCTTAAGGTGGGGAAGAAGAAATAAATTTTTGGAAACCCAAGTTACAAAGAAAGGATGTTAAAGTTTACCTTCAAAATGGTAATCATGTAAAATACAGATTTTTAAAGCATTTCAGATATCATTATGAATCCAAAGTTCTGCTGCCCTTATTTCTTGAAACTTGATTACAAGATTTTCATCTTTTTTTTTTTTTTTTGATATGCTCTTACTGCCTTGGTTTGCAGAAAGCAAATTGAAGGCACTTATCAGCCAAAAAGTAACAGTAAATAGCATCACACATGCTGCATAAAAAAACTTGTACAATCAACCAGAAAAACTTTTAGGCTACTGTGTCAACATGGAATAACACATTCCTTCTAAACTGCAAGATAAATTTAAATATAAGCCCACAAAATAACTTGTGATTTTTTTTTAAATGAATCTAAAGTTTAGTAAGGATATGGGGGAAGGGGTAGAGGATGTTATTGTGTATTGCCAGGCATCTGTCCTTCCTTTTGTAAATTCCTCTTTCTTTAATCCTATTTTTTTCTTTCTCTAGAAGTAGAAGTCCTAATTTAACACTTACTGTTTCTTTGTTTTGCATAAAAGAACTGAAGTTCCTTGTGAACATTCTACTCAGTATTCTAAAGGGAATCTCCTAATCAGAAGCTCCCATTTTATGTATATTCTATTTAAACACCTCCAACATAAGAACAAGATCACGCCCAGACTCCCTTATACCTTTGTACGTTTCTCAGGAATTAAACCAAGGAAGTGGTCCCTGTCCTCCACACCAGTAGAAGGTTTCATATTTGCTTTTTAACATGCCCCGCATTATTCTGCTCTTGGTCCAAGGAAACTGTCTTTGTCACCGTAAAAGTGGCTCTGATCTTGAACCTAAAAAGATACAGGGGAAGTGGCCACCCCATTCAAAAAGATAAAAACAGGGATCTGTCGCTCCCTAGACTCAGCTATTCTCTGAATGATATACTTCAAGTACAATGCCCTGTCATTTTCTAGGCTTTCTTGTGAAATGTTTTAGTAAGCCAAACATTTCTTCCTCCTTCTGGTAGTAGCACTTCTTCCTTGTAGAAATTAACCTTTCCCCATCCCTTGTGGCTCTGGGAGGACTGCCCATCACAATTCCTTGCAGTGGCTTGACAGCCGTGGTACCCCATTCTTGGCTCCAGGGAGAGGGCCAAAGGATGGGCTCATGACCCATGCAAGGCCAAACAGAATGTGCTTCCTTCTAATTTCATAGAAAATTAAAGAAACTTTAAAGAAAAGCTTCCGTTTGCTCTGAGGTCTCTTGCCGAGAGTCTGGAAACCTGAAGCCAGCCATGGCCATGGCAGCCCTACACGGCCCACCCCCATTCGCTTGAAAGAAATCTGTCCGCAAAAGGAGAGAATGAGGTCAATGAGCAGAGAGAAACGCAGCCAAGAGAGAGAGAAAGAGAGAGTCTAAGAGAGTACTAACAATGCCATTGGAGTCCCTGTAGGCCCTCATGTCAGCACCAATCTGGAACTTTCCAGTGACATAAGCCGCTGAATTCCTTTGTTTCCTGAGGCCAATTTAGGTTGGGTCCTGAACCAAAACTCTCAAAGACCAAAAACTTGCAGTGGTGGTCCTGCCCATCACCACCAGCTCTCTGTTCTCACAGACTCCTTACGGCTTGCCAGAGGGGCGAGCACCTCACAGTACAGACTGACTGGCGAATCAGCGGCTGTGGCCACCCTGAATGGTAGATACTCAGGTCGACCATTCCAGGCCTAAAACGTGAATCTAGTCCCAGGAGTCGAGGACTAAAAACCTGCATGTCACCTGAGTTCTGTCTGGGCCACATCCTGGGCTCTTGGGCTGGACAGCCAGACCAACGAGACATGGTGTGCAGTGAGCCATGGGCCGCCTTGGAGCTCAGCACCACAGGGCCCTGCTCTGTACTGAAGCAGAGTGTTTGTCACACCCAAATCCTTCTGTGTAAAGTGACCGGTCCTGCCTTGTTCAAGAGACAAGTGAGGCAGAGTGTTGACTTTGCTCTCAGTGAATACATCAACAAAAAGTTAATCTGGACCTAGAACCAAGCAGAAGTTCTTAGAAGAGACAGTTTGTTCCACAGATTCACTGTGAGAGGCATGAATAAATAAGATACATCTTAATGGGTATTCATGTAGGCTCATGGCATTATTTTTCTTTGGAAAATATCCCTGACTCTCACCATCAGATGACAAAAACTGAGGGTCAAAAGCAGGCCAGGCAATTAAGTAAGTGGTAATTTAGGCAACTGGGGCCTGAGGAGCCCTGGTATGAAACCCGCTTGACAGTTACTAGCGACTATCCCTGGGCAAATCACTTAACTCCTCTAGGCCTCAGTGTCTTTGTTAGCAAAGGGAGAATAATAGCGTCTACCTCAAGGACTTATCGTGAGGAACTCAGGATCATTATGTACACAAAACGCTCAGCATACTCACGCTGAGCATGTACACAAAGTGCCTAGCGCATAATAATAGCAACAAAACTATCACATATGCAGTCATCAGGTCAGAGATATTTGAATATAATACACATTATTGAATATTTTAATGGAATCTATTTCTGTGAGTCTTCACTTGTCCAGATGTAGGCATCACCATTAAAGCAGGGCCAAAAAGAAAAGAAGAAACTTAATGTTTCCTATCAGCCAGAAATGCTTCACTTTCTTAAATTATAACATTTCCATTCCTTTTGACTTCGCAGAAGTTAAAATTAATCCGATCCCAGATCAGCAGACATAGAGAAACGTCACTTTCCCACATGGGCATTGGTATTTTCTTTTTGGAAGGCAGTTTGTCAGTATCTATCGCAAGGTAAATGTACGCATTTCTCTACCCTGGCCATTCTACTTCTGGAAAGCATGAACACATGAGGATGTCCGCTCCAGTATTGCCTGTAATAGTGGACAAGCCAAGTGCCCATCAACCGGAGTGCCGAGACACAAAACAGAGACCGAGGTGACAAAGCAGGGGTCCAGGGGTTCTTCCCACGGCCACTTGTAGGTGAGCGCTGGCCTCTGAGTTGGTTCGAGTCAATAAAAATGTATTGAGTATCTTCCCCACGCCAGGTCTTGTGCTCAGTGTGTGAGGACAATGGTGAACAAAGCAGAATCTAGTCCTTCAGCCAGTAGGAGAAAACCCAAAACCAAATTCTATATTCTCCCAATACAGGTAAGACCTTATAAGATTTTTTATTTATTTATTTTCAGAGAGAGGAGAAGGGAGGGAGAAAGAGCAATGTATGGTTGCCTCTCACATGGTCCTCACTGGGTACCTAGCCTGCAACCTAGGCATGTGCCCCAACTGGGAATCGAACCGGGACCCTCTGGTTCCCAGCCCACGCTCAATCCACTGAGCTACACCAGCCGGGCTCCTTATAAGATTATTTTTAATAATGCCATGATTTTTAGTTTATAACTTCAATGGAAGATAATTTAAAAATTATGCTTCCCAAAAGCACTGGGTCGAATTTTTGTATGAAAAGGAAATAAATCTTATTGAGTCTTTCTTTGGCACCATATAATCATAGTTTGGATATTTTCTTATGTCATCTTATTGTTTATTTTTCCTGAGTTTTCTGTCAAATAGCTGTAATTTCCTTTAGATGGCTTGCCAAAAATCAATAAACAATTTTACACTTATTTTTGTAATAAACTGCACTAAAAGAAATCGGTTTCCTCCAGAATTACTGGAACATCTTGTGCATATTAAAGTAAAATTTTCTTACCTATAAATTACAAAAAAATATAACAAGGTACAAAATTAGGATGAGTAATAATGGTTCAGTTTTGTAATCCCAGTATTAATATCAAGTAATAATCCTAGATAAATTTATATAATATTGTTATGAATAAACAAGATTAAGACTAGTAATAGAAACAAAAACTGTTTAACATTCTTCCACATATACTTCAATTTTTTTATAATTTCACATACTTCGAGGGTAAATATGTCATAAAATCAATAATGCTAATTAATATAATATTTTTGCTTATGGCCCAAATAAAATAAAACAAAGACCCTGAAATAAGTTTATTAAAGTCTAATTCCCCTTACAAGTACAATCCTTTTTATTAATATTTTAGTCTTAAGTGAGAATTAAGTTCATTCATTAAGTGGGCTTCTGACATACATGCTAGTTTTCTCATACCATAGGACAAGCAAGATTATAGCAGAAATGTCTACAGAGTTACTTCTGTTTTCTCTCATTTCACAAATATTTGTTTAGCTCTTGTATCAGAGATTCTGGAACCCCCAAACAAGGCTAATAATCTAAATTTTAAAAATATACAGAGAGTTTTAAGATCTCATTATAAACTTCCAGTATTCTGAATTCCTGTCTTGTTTTGGCATATGTTCTGGCTGCCTATTTTAATTTGCTACTCCCCAAACATCGGTCTAGCAGACCTTTGTTTGACCTTATTACCAGAAAGCAAGTTTAATATGAAAAGAAGGGCACCCTTTGCTTTGCCTGCCTCTATTGTGCTTCAGAAAGATGAAAGGACCTGCTCTGCGCCTGTGC
Source organism: Micronycteris hirsuta (assembly GCA_004026765.1). Taxonomy (NCBI): domain Eukaryota; kingdom Metazoa; phylum Chordata; class Mammalia; order Chiroptera; family Phyllostomidae; genus Micronycteris; species Micronycteris hirsuta. Next base: position 17,896 of record PVJI01014811.1, read on the forward strand.
CGACTTGAGGCACCGAAGCCCCTGCACAGTGTGGACTACTTAGGAAAACAAGTGAAGTATTTTATCCACTAACATAATTTACCATGTTTTCTAAAAATGTTGCCTATCTTCTTGAGATTTAATGAAATCTCTTTTTCAAGGTCGAAGGTTTGTGTTCACTTCCAATGAGCACAGCCCGTAGGAAATGCAGTCCCTCTGAAGTGCACACGGTGAAGGAGAACATGACTTAGACATCCATTGACTAACTAACAACTTGGAACCACTTCCGGGATGTCTGCTGGTGACCGCCTCCCAGTGTGGCACCTCTGCGTGACCATTCATGGCACGCTACCACTCAGTGTTGTCATTGACTGATTGCTGGAAATCTGATTTCCGCTTTTTTGTGGTACCCAGAGGGGGAAAGCTAGCTGCTGAATTGGCTTCTGAGATTCAACAGAGATTCAGATGAAACTAGAACACATACAGAATTAAACATATCTACAAACAGTCATTTTCTATCTATAAAATAATAAAAAATTATCATTTAAAATCTGCTGTAGCTCAGAAAAAAAACTAAGCTCTGAACTAGGTGAAATTTGAGCCTATAATTCAGTCTTTGCAGCAACCATCTTCAAGGATTAACAACAACAAACCTATTTTCCTTCCTTTTTTCCTTTCCCGTTGTTTTCCCTCTCTAAGGCATTTAAACCAGAAGGCTGTGTAAGTCTTGAAAAGACAGACTAAATCACTTTAAAACTAGATAAAATCACAAGCCTGCCCTTAGGAAAACAATAAAATAAATTTTCAAACCTCTGATTTGTTGCTTCATTAAAGCAGATACATCTCTTGGTTCAGGGTAGTTTGGGGAGTAAGAGGCACAGTTGCTCAACTTGCACCTTCATTCAGTGATCCCTGCCGGAACAGATGGCATCTTGGGGGTGCCTAACCTCCCAGAATAGGTGCCTATGAGAGCAAGATGACTCTTACAGAGATCAAGAAGTGTTTCGCCCAACACTTCTCTGTTGGCTCCACATTTTCGTTCTTACTCATTGCTCTAGCAATCTGGGTTTTGCCCCTGCACTACTCAGATGAAAATGCTCTTCCTTCACCTCTTTCGACTTCCATTCCTGGTCCACCTCTTTGCTGGGCTCCACAACAGACCCCTTACCACCAGCCCCTCCAAAACACACAGACAAGCATTGACTCCACCCCTGCCTTGCAAGTCCCTGCACTCTGTCACTTCTTCCTTTCTCTCTGCTCCTTCTCAGGTCCCTTTGTGTCTTTTCGCTCTACTCTGACTTAAAGGGAAGGGTGTATTCCAGGGCTCCATCTTACACTCTCTTGACGTCACCTGCTCTCCTTTGACCTATCACAGATGGCAATCGCCAGGAGTATCTCCTGGTGGGCACTCAATCAATACCTGTGAGGTGAGCCACCTTCAAACATGCTGGGGGCCTCCCATACAAGACACTATCTAATCTGGGTCTCCACCCAGTTCCCATGAATAGCTGAGACTGTGACTGTAGCCTGACACTTTTCAAGAGGCTTCTTATTTAAGGAAATTACAGTTCTCTCTGTTTCTCCTCCCTGGTTTACAGTCTCCACGTAACAGAAGTAACAGAAAGAGAATGGCTTTGGAGTCAGATAGAACTGGGTTCAAAGCTGGGTCTGTCAATTACTAGCTATGTGACAATACCTATGAATGTTTGCAGAATTACAAGGGAAAATATTTTTATGTAAAATATGTATATGTATATATTTTTAAAAACTTATGGTCCAGGGAGGTTTCTTTTTCTGAATTTCTCTTTAACTCACTTTACAAAGCTCTTTACATCCTTTTTAATTGAATTTTCACAATAACCCACCATAGGTCTCAAGGAACAAGCTGAGACTGGCTGGGTAGCAACTGATACATCGTAGGATCAGATTCTAACCTCAGCCTGACTGGCTCTGAGGCCCTAGCTCTTTCTACCACATAAAGTGCCTCCAGGGCACAGAGTGGACAGTGGGCTGGGTGGCCGAGCTGGGGAACCTTACACAGATGGAAAGCTATAGCATCACATGAGAAGTGCCGTGAGAGAGGCGTGGAGAAAACGCTGCAGGGTTTACTGAGGAAATAGACATTGAGTCTGCCCCAAGAACTCAGGGAGAGCTGCTTTTTTCACGGACACAGAGCACTGGAGTTGCCTCTTGGAGAACAGGAGTCTACCCACCCCCCTGCCCCCGACAGACTGGGCAGGGCAGTCTAAGCAGCAGGGGCATGCAGGAACTGAGCAAACCACTGGCGTCACTGCAGGGAGCACGGTGTGATGGCAGCAAAAGTGGGGAGGGTGACGGAACCCAGATAGAGAAGGCGATGATGGCAGAAAGGCAGGGTGGGGCTATGCCCACTGTGTGAGCCCAATCCAGAAGCAACAGAGCCCACAGGAGTTTTTAAGAAGGGCAGGGACAGATCAGACCTGTATTTTGGAAGGCTAATTCCAGCGCTAGCACAGTACAGGGATTCCAGAACCTGGAACCACTTGGGGACCAATTTTAAAATGACTTGATTTGTCCCATTATTATAAATGTTAACTTTGATAATTTCATTAAGGTGGTATCTGCCAGGTTTGTCAGCTATATTACTGTTTGTCCTTTGCAATTAATAGGTATTTTGTGGCCCTGACTGGCATAGCTCAGTGGGTTGGGCATTGTCCCACAAAGTAAAAGGTCCTGGGTTCGATTCCCAGATGTCACATCCCTGGGTTGTGCCAGGTCCCCAGTTGGGGGCCTACAAGAGGCAACTGATTGATGTTTCTCTTCACTCGCTGATGTTTCTCTCCCTCTCTTTCTCCCTCCCTTTCCCTCTCTCTGAAAATAAATAAAATCTTAAAAAAAAAAAAAGTATTTTGTGGCAAAGTCCTGTGTAAATATCATGTTACTCAACAAACTTTCATCACTTATTATAATGTCCATTGATTTTCTAACTCCATCATTCCAGCTATAATTAATTGTTGACCTTCTACTCAAGAAAGAGATTTCTCTTCTTCCCATTAGTTATTTATATCACTATAGATACATGGATTTTTGTTTTATTCAATGGATGATAACTGAAGCTCAAATTACAGCAGATGTGGCCAGTGGAAGTCTCCTCAAACTAGCTCTGGTGTCACTTTGGTATCTCCCCTTATTCTTTTAGCGCTGCCGCAGTTCCTAGCCCAAGAAGCTATTCTAGACTCATTTAGTGTTTTCCCAGCCCCAAGTCGAGAATAGGCGTTTTTCTGTGGGGTGTTTTTTGTTTGTTTTTGTAAGTTCTGATTCTTGCGTGTGGAGGATGGTATTTAGAAACCACTCTAAAGGCACTTGGTGAGTCATTGTCAGTTTTCTCAATGGACAGAGAAAGAAAATCAAGAGTGAGTGTGTGCATGTGTGTGTATACACATTTATATACATATAACTATATTTCTATGAGAAATTTCTTTAAAATACAGATTTGGGGGGGGGGGTTGGCCAGACCTTATGAATCAGAATCTTTAGGAGGGGGCTCATAAATTTCTATTCATTTAAAGTTTAGCCAGGTTTTCAAAGAGAGGACTGACCAGGGGAGTGAGCATGGGGGCAGGAAGACCAGTTAGGAAGACACTCTAATAATCCAGACAAAGTTAACGAGTGTGTGAACCAGGGCAGAAGCAGCAAAAAGGAGAGGGCACAATCAACTGTACGAGCCTGGGGCTGACTGGCTAACGCAGGTGCACGAGGGAGGGGGCGACAGGCACTGTGCCTCCTGCTTGGATAGCGGTTATCGCTGCAGCCTGAACACTCATTTCCACAGTGAGCACTGAACACACGTTCATCTTCTCACTTTTCTCCTATACATTATATAAAAATCCAAGTGATATTCTGGGAAGAAAATAATTCTAAAACATTCAAGAATTTACATCTCTTCCTTATATTTTATCATCTAGACTAACAGCTCACTGTTACCCAAGGCAAGAAGCATGACTGTGAATTCACTGTCGGCGGGCCAGGCTCTCACACTGATAAACACGGCCTGGCCGAAGTGATTGAGTTTGCGCGCACTGTGTGTGATGAATAATAGGCCTGGAAGGCTTTTCACCAAGAAGCAACCTCTGTAACAGTGTCTCCTATTGTCCAAAAAAAGAGAGCTACAGTCTGCCGGAGATAAAAGTCATTAAGCTGAGATTGTCGCTTACTCTCACTGCAGCACGAAACTCACTGGAGCATGAGCAAAACACAGAAAGGGGTTGTAGGGAGAAAAGTAAAGCTAAAAGGAAATGACCCTTGGACTTCTAACTCCTATCACAGAAAGTTTAAAACCCAGATAAAAGTACACCCAGAGAAAAATAACCCTTCCCAGTGTTTATGTAGCAAAAGCAATTCATCAATGACCTTCTCATTGTTAAATCCATGGGGCCCTTTTCCAGACTGACCTGTTCCTCCCCCTACTGATGCTGTTGAAGGTCTCCTTGACTCCCTCTGTGCTCTTGGCCTCCGGGGCATTCCACTCTTCCCGGTTTCCTCCCACCCCTGTGACTCCCTTCTATCGCAAAGCACCTCTTTCTCTGCTGATCTCCTACACGTTCATCTTCCTCCAAATGCCAGCCCTGGCCTCTCCTCTTTCCTCCACACGCTCTCTGGGTCCTCTCAGTCACTCCTACACCCTCAACGACAACTCCCATGCTCTCTCCTGAGCAAGAACACCCATATAAATACAGAATCACCTCTTGCATGTCCCACAGACATTTCTATCTAAATATATTCAAAGTGAAATCATCACCCCCTGACCTTGAACTTGTTCCCCATTCTATTTTAGTGAATGATAACCACCATCCAAGCAGCTGCTATGCCAGAAATTTGGCCATTACCTTACATCCTCCTTCTCCCCGCCCCCACCCATATCCTATCAATCAGGAATCTAGAATCTCCAGAGTATTTTTGTTGCTTCCCTTGCATACTGCGATACTGATCTCACACCTGGACTTTCTCTCCAACAATCCATTGTCCACAATGCAGCCAAAGTGACCAGCCCAGAGCCTAAATCTAATGATATGCCTTTCTCCAGAAAGCCCTGTCTGACCGCCATCCCCTGCCCATGAATGGGTTAGGTAAGTGTCCTGAGGCTCTCATATACCTTGGGCTAACAATAATAGAACTGAAAACAACACACCCAGATGCTCATTTATGACCATTGCCCTTATGATTGTAAGTTCCTTGAGAGGAGGAACATATTGTTCACTGTTGGGTCCTCAGTGCCTAGCACAGTGCATGACACACAGCAGGCACTCAAGAAACCTTTGTGGTTTCTTAATGATCCATTTTAAGTTAAGGCTCAAAAGATTGATTCAGTTGGTTTTATAGAACCAAGCCGGATAGTCATGTGTGCTCACAGCCAAAACAGATTGTGTGTGTGTGTGTGTGTGTGTGTGTGTGTGTGTGTGTGTGTGGCTATGTGCAAAAAAGATCATTAAGTTAAGAAGCCAGTCTTCAGTCAGAGAAAATCAAAGCATATATTATCTGGCAAGAGGCAGAGATGTGAATCCCTGTGACACATAGGAACACTTGCAAGAAAAAGAAATAGGGAAAGACTAGTTGCCTGTTTACCTTGCAATGCCTGAGAGGCCAGCCATACTCCTCTCTAAAATTGAGTTCCAAAAGATTCTCACCACCTTATGACCTTCATGCCTTAAAATGATTCTCAATAGCCTTAGAATAATTCTCCGACTAGCCTATTTCTATTTTTGCCTAATATCTCTGACCAGTCCAGAGAAAGCCTCTCTCATCTAGGAGACAGGGCTGGCCTGCTATTCCCCTTCTTCATGCCAACGGGAAAGGGAGTGGCAGAGAACCAGTCGGCAATCCTGGAATCCTACAACTTCCGGGTTCAGGCCATCCAGCTGCCTGCCTCCCGTTGGGAATGAAGGGACGAACTGACAAAGGAGTAGAGATAAAGGGACACACTCTATGACCGCACCCTCTACTTTCCACACTACTTCCACCCCCTCATCTGTTTTCAGCAGCAAGGCTGAAGACTGTAAATTCATTTTTAAAAAGCAGGAATCTTTGGGAGAGAACAAAGATATATAGATTGTTGCTGGTCCCTAAACCAGCAGTTACTAAATATTGCACTGGCTCCTCAAAGTAAAAATAGTTACATTCTTTATGTACATACAAATCTATATATCCTTCATAGAATCTCACAGCATCTTCACAAATAGGAGTTAGAAACCAAAGCCTCCAATTTTTATTACTTTTAGGTTAATTTTTTTAATGATTTTTTCCATTTCTGGGTCCCCTACTGTTCAGAATGGGACCCTGCTATGGGGAATTCAAAGGCTGTAGACATCTGAGACAATTCAGTGAGAAAAGAATAGTCTTTTAAACAAATGGTGTTGGGACAACTGAATATCAACATTCTAAAGAATGAAGTTGGACCTCCTACCTCACACCACATATAAAAATGAACTCAGAATGGATCATCTGCTTAAAGTCAGAGCTAAAACTATAAAACTTTTAGAAGAAAACATAGGGATAAATCTTCATGACCCTCAAAAGGATAAGCCATAAAAGATAAATAAATAAATTGGACATCATCAAAATTTTAAAACTTTTGTGCTTCGAAGGACACCATCAAGAAAGTACAACAACAGCTCGCTGAATGGGAGAAAATACCTGCAAATAATATACCAGATAGGCACTTATATTGACAATGTATAAAGAACTGTTAGAACTCAACAATAAAAAGACAAACTGATCAGAAAATGGGAAAAGAATTTGAATGGCTGTTTTCTCCAAAGAAGATATACAAATAGATTTATAAAAAGTAATCAAGATTATTAGTCATTAGGGAAATGTAAATTAAAACAACATGAGATGCCATTTCACACCCAGTAGGATGGTTATAATCAAAGAGACAGACAATAACAAGTGTTGGTAAGGAAGTAGAGGAATTGAAACTCTCATACAATGTTGGTGAAGTTGTAAAATTGTTTGGTTGCTTTGGAAAACAATTTGGCAGTACTTCAAAATGTCAAACATAAGAGTTACCATATCATTTAGCAATTCGACTCCTAGGTATATACTCAAAAGTCTACGTCTACACCAAGTCCACGTACACACTCTTCCACTGACCACAAGGACAGGCTCACCAGCTCCCTAATGTGTTCCAACCAGGGCCTGCTTGGTTCTTCATGCAGAAGAAAGAACACCAGGCTAAGTGCCAACTTAAAAAAAAAAACAACTGATTGTGTTCATTTAAGAATTTAATACATATATGGATTCTATATATCATTAAGATTCTATTTCACTAATGGGCAATATTTTCTGGGTTGAGAAAACACTATTAAGCTCTGAAACATACCAGTGAGGTCCCTGAAACCTTGCTGGGTAGAGCGGACTGTGGACCAGCAGCATCGGCCTCCCTTGGGCGCTGGTTTGAAATGCAGAATGTCAGGCCTCACACCTGACTTACTGACTGGGTGCTCAGGTGACTTCTACGCACAATGATATTTGAGAAGAACTATAACAAACACTGCTCTCAAACACTGCAATTACATTTAAGACTAATCCGCATATGACAAACTCAAGTTAAACCCACAAGAGGAGCTTGACCACTGAAGACACGTAGCCCACTGGTTAAAGGATGGCTTTCCGTGTGGACTGGGGGAAGGGTCAGTCCCAGAAGCAGAGCCAGCAAGCTGCTTCCTTTTTCTTTTTTGGTGATAAAAATGTCACTTACATTGCAAAGTTGTTCAGGTCCACCTCCTGTAGGCAGAACATGCCTTGGATGGCCCTACTTAAAGGTGCTGCCATGGAATAGTTTTTCACCACCACAATACAGTCTACAGTCAAACTGACCATTGGTGGTGGGGCCAATATCATTCTTTATAAGTGAGTATACACCAGTGAGATATTGTTCAAGCTTTGAAATAACTCATTATACAGTAACCATATTTTTAAATAAAAACATGGTCATATATTCTAAATTTAAATAGAGGTGCACATTATGACAAGAACAAGGGTACCGATGACAATAACTGAATGAAATATGTGTGACTGTCCTGGAAAATATAGGACATAAGGTGCAAAAACCCACGAGACATTAATTACCTAGATGACAATTATAACGACCTTGGTATTTCTCTGGGCATCTGTACAGAATTTGGGGCAAACCAACTTCTTTCCCACCCTGGTGCCTTTGCATGTAACCGCTCCTCTGCCACAGCAACTTCTCTTATCTGCCCCTTCTTCTCCTCCTTCAAGTTCCAACTGAAATGCCATCTCCATAGAGAGCTGCTCTGGAAACCTTATCTAAGGTAACTCCCATACCCCCACCCAATAAGTTCCTCTCTATGATCATTCCCTTCTTAGTGCTTATCACAACTCTGTTCACCTTTTCTTTTCGTCTTCTTCACCGCTGGCCTCTCCCACCAGAATGGGGGTAAGAACCTGGTCATGTTCACTGCTGTACCCCCTGCACCTGGTACATTCTAGATGTGAAATGAGTTTTTGATCAATAAGCAAATGAGAAAAAATAATATGTACCAAATTTAGAGAATAAATCTTAATAAAAATCAGCAGGCAAAGAGACAATAGCTTATTAATAAAAATGACAATAATAAGATCATTTTTTAACAGACCATAACCTTCCACCAAAACCTTTCACTTCATGAGCTTGCCAATGAACAAAGTGAGGCTGAATGAACAGTAGATGGTGCCACTGAGTGACTTTGCTTAAATCTCTTTCCCTCTCAGAGCCATTCCTGTAAAATGAGAAGACTATCTCTCAGAGTTGGAGAAGAGGGTAATTCAATAAGATGACTAAATACAAGGTCTGTCGAGAAAAAGCCCAGCCATTGGTAACATAATGAGAATGATTTTCACAATATCGATGTAACCTGGCAGCCAAAGTGAGTGGACTGGAATGCATACGTGTGAACAATGATGACTTCACTGTACTAGTCAGTGGGGGTGGCAGACGTCATTGAATGAGCACATGTACTGTGTGGCCATCACATTCAAAATAACTGAGCGAGTAAAGCAATGAATCTGCATTAAATTTTGGGTTAAACTTGAATATTTCTCCATAGAAACTATACGGATGATTCAGGAGGCTGCAGCTATAGGCAACTGGTGATTGGCAGCTTCATTATGACAATACACCCACACATATATCACGTCTCTTGCAGAGTTTTTGGTGAAACATCAAATCATCCAGGTGACTCAGCCCCCCTACAGCCCAGACTTGGTGCCGTGCAACTTCTGATTTTTCCCAAAACTAAAAACACCTTTGAAAGGGAAGAGTTTTCAGACTGTCAATGAGACTCAGGAAAATACAACAAGGCAGCTGACAGAGATTGGGAAAACTGTGTGCAGTATCAAGGTGCCTACTTTGAAGGGGATGGTGGTGTTATTGTCCTGTGTACAATGTTTCTCGTATCTTGTATCTTCGTCAATAAATATCTCTATTTTTCATCTATTTTTCATATTACACGGCTGGATACCTTCTGGACATACTAATACACACACACACACAATGTCAGATACAGAGCAGGCACTCAACATGGGTTTGATTCTTTATAGTTATCCCAAGTCTCTCAATTTCAAACTCATCAAGGGACTAAAGAGTATGAAATCACATCTCCAGGCCTTCATGTGAACCTGTTGGCCTAACACTCCAGGCCTAAGTGAGCAGCACTGGTCTTGAAAGATGCAAAGCTTTAGCAGGGCAAGGCACCCTTTCAGCTAAGGTGAGAGGTGAGGCAGAAGAAGATGGGGCCATGCAGGATGTGGATACAAACAGGCCCCTGTGGCGGGCACTTACTATTTGCCAAACACTGTGGGCACCTTGCATGTAACCTCCACAAGCTATTGTACAAGGCAGATACCTTTACACTCTCATTTTATAGATGAGAAGCTGTTTCACCAATGAGAGCTGAGACTCATGGAGGTTTAGTAATTTCCTCAAGTCACCCAATTGGTGGCAGATTTAGGTTCAAAATCAGGTCTCTCTGACACCAAAGCCCATGCTCCCACTGCTGCCATTGGGTGGGGAAAGGGTACAGGGGGAGAAGGATAAAGGGGGAGATAACGTCATTCCAGCATGACGTAGGAAAGAACAGAGTGATATTATTATATGGCAAGTGAGATTCAAACAATTTATGATTTTTTTAAAAAGAAAGAAAATAAAAATAAGGATAGAAAGGTCGGTCAGAACCAGAAAGAACAGAAAGCTAAGGAGTCTGAACTTCAGCCTGTGGGAAATAAGGAATCATGTTTTGTTTTGATGTCTGTGTCTGTTTTTAATTAAATACTACTATTGCAACTACTAAGAGCATTTAGTGAGCATCATCGAAGGACCAGGCTCCACTCTAAACCATTTGTATACATTCTTTCTAATAGTTACAATTCTGCGATTTAGGTATTGTTACCCCCATTTCCTCTCCCAGATGCCTTTAGTAAATGGCAGAGTGGTGTTCATGGTAAGAGTGTGTGAGGCCAAGGTCAGTGCTCTTTCCCCTGAAACAGTACTGCACAAAAACCTCCCTTGTTACAGAAAGCTGAAAAATAAGAGAAAAGAAAATGTAACCAGGGAACTAATCAGAAGCAATGTAGAGATCCGCAGTAAGAGAATAAATGTCTCAACTGAGTCATTGTGAAAATGGAAGGGAGGTGACAGGGAGCAGATGTGTCCACAACCTTTTCTCTCATTTACTCCATTTCTCTGTCATGATCTGCTACCTGAAGGAAAAGCCAAGTAAGCAATTATTCCAGTCTATGGCACTATCCTTGCCTTCAAGACCTGACTTGAGTCCTGTTATTCACCCAATAGCAAACGATGTTATCAGGGCTAAAATGTGGCAGCACCCTCCCATCCCTTATCTGTAGTGAAGAGTAATCATTCAAGAGAATAAAACAAAGCCTCCGCATCCAGTAAGTCACATTATGTTTCACATATCAACAACTTCTCAAAAATCTGACATCAATACACAGTCCATCAAATCAGGAGGACCCATATGCTGAGCTCTAATGAGCTCTGCCAAACACTACATTGTTATTAAGGTTCTCAGGGACCACATGGTTTTATAAAATGGAGCAAGGTATCGATATGTGTTGGGCTGCTTTCTAGTTACTATTCTAGGGAAAGCAGCACAATAAATAAAGCAGTAGGAAATGTATATATCATGAATATATCTTTCAAACTAATGCAAAAGCTAACTGCACAATTACATTCTCTCATTTGATGGGATCACGAATTAGAGGTTTTAATATTCATGTAGTGACTACCCTCCCTTCCAGAAAACATTTTTGCAATAAAACCTTGGCTGCAGTCCTTCTCTTTCAATGACAAACTTCAATATTTTAGGTGGAAAATCAGTTGTCTTACAGATACACAGAAGTGAGTTGAAATCCATGAAGAGTACAATTTTCCTACCCTTATACACAGATAATACATAAATATTCCCAACATTTTATGATTTTAGTTTCAAACATCAATTATGTTTCTGAGATTAAAATGATGAAAGAAATGGCACTTAAGAGTTCCCCCACGCTAAGGACATATGTTCTGTGCACTGCCTTTACCAGAAAAGAATAGTTACATATGTTAGATAAAGCAAAAGAAAAGTATAAACATTCTAATTTCACAGCTCTTAATTACATAATGATTCTGTGTTTTATGTTTTTTAATCTGCTGAAGTTAATTGTATTCCCATGTGCAAAGATGTGGATATAAAAAAATTCTGTTCATCTGTCACATACTCAGACCAACCAAATACGGAATATATAGCAATAAAGTCCTTTACTACTATGTCACTCTTCAGTGTAAAGATATAACAACCTTAAGAAACAGACCAGAAGCTACTGACTTTTTTCCTTTTCATCAAGTGAGGCTCCCTGCAAACCTAGTTATGCAAATAACTTCATTCATCTTTTCTTCAAATCCGAGTGTTCCTTTAAACCAGATATTGTCACATCCCCCCAGTTGAGCTGCCAGTCATGACAGCAATTTACTGCAGCTCCACCCTTTTCCCACCTTCGGCTTCAACCATGCGTTTATTTTTTTTTCCTATTATAGAAAATTTAACTTAGGAGTTCAAATCCTCAAAGTAGTTAAGTGAACTGTCACATAAATATTATTTAGCCCCAGGGAATTTTCTGTGTAATTGCCACTGTCTCCCTTCCCCTCAAAGGACTACACCTTATTTTGATGGTGTAATGGAAAGCACTGCATTAAGAAAGAGTAAAAACATAATGGGTTTAAATTTTTAAACATCTCGCCTATTTGCAAGTCACTGTTAATCATTTCCACCTGTGACGTTAATAATCAGCCTAACAATAAGAGAAGCAAAACCCCAGGACAGAACTAGGTGGGGAATGCCCCCATCACAGCCACTTCACAGCCACTGCCGGACCAAAGAGAGAAGAAAAGACCTATTTTGTCATATGTGACATGAAGAAACTTTTACGTGTTAGTTCCACCACATCTTGAGAACACGAGAGCTCCCAGTTTTTAAAACCTGCATCTTCTCAAAGTCAAGATTTTTTAAAACTGTGTCTTATGCATCTTCAAATATTAAGTTTTTACTAAAATTTTCAACATTAGGTCTCAGGTGGGAAAGGAAAGGCTCCAGAATAAGCACAATAGTGGGGGAGGGGAGCAGGGGGCAGAGCTAGTCTTTTAAATCATTCTTCCCAGGGAGAATTTAGGACCATTAACATTCCACGACTTAACCATTTATTTCATTGTGAAAGGCAAACTTGGAGCACAAGTAGCAATTATTTCAAAAATGTGATGGAAAGTTGTTCTACATCAATGAACACACAAGCTTGGAAGGTACAAATATGATCTCTGTTAGTTGTAGTCCATCCTCAGCCAGTCATTTTCCCTGTGGGCTGAGGCTCCCATATCATGGAAATCATCCCTAACTGCCAAAGGCTGAAAGCGACTCCCCGTGAACAGCATCTGGGCCACACCTCGTTTGGTCACACAGGGAGCTGAGAAGGGCTGGAGGAAAACGCGGCTGGTCCAAAGAAGAGAGGACAAAGCCAATAATCAAAATATGTTCCTCTACAATTTGATAGGGAAGACCCCTAAAATGGCTCTTCGTCCAATCCTGTTCTTGTCATCAGTCCTGACCATCCACTACCAGATGTTGGTCATTCTGTGGGCTGACTGGTGGGATTTTGTGGTCCAGCAGCTGCCAGCCTTTTATAACCTCAGCAATGTTGGGGAAGCAACCATTTAGTGTATAAATAAGCTTTCTGGCATTAAAACACTGCCAAGTGAAATATTAGAGAACAAACTCCCCACCCACTGCAGAAGAAATTTCTGTTTCAAAGCATCAGAGATGAAGATTCCAAATTATCCGTGGCAAAATTTTCTTTTATATATATATATTTTTAATCCTCTTGCTTGCTGAAGAACCTACTGAGACGCCTCCCAAAGGTGATACCCACAGATCAGGTTATTGGTCCTACGTTTACCTAGTTAGGGAAGGAAGGAGAAGTGTTGGATAGTTACCCTGGATCCTTCCACTTGTAGCAGGAATGAACACCAAAAAAAGCATTGGGACACTCAACTCCTCAGAGATCCAAAAGCCTTCTGGAGGGATCCAGAGAGCTCACCCTCCCCACCTGCACCCCAACGCTGTTTCTGCCCCAGCTTTGGAATCAGCAGCCCTTCTGTTACTCCATGCGGTTCCAGAGATTCCACGGGGCTCCCGGATCTGACCCCAGGAAAGCCAGGTTGGTCATCCTTCTCCCCACCCTTCCAACCTCCACTCAACCTCTCCCCACCGCCCCAGGCCACCACCTTACCTGATAATGTCGTCGTTGTGTCCCAAGAAGAATTTTTGGCTGTGCTCGCGGGTGTTGTAAACCACCCCGACCCCAGCCACAAAGTAGACCACCTCCTTGCCGGCCGTGTAGTACAGGTTGTTGCGGCACTGGTGACCCCGGTACCCGTACACCCACTCCAGCCGGAGCTGGCAGCTGGGAGCTGTCCGATCCGCCATGATAAGCCGACCCCACTCGCCCCCCGGCCCCCCCCGCACGCGGGTCCGCGGCCCCTGCGCGCCGGGTCTGTCCTCGCCAAGGTTCGGGCTGCGGAGGACCCGCAGGGGCTCAGTGTGCAGCGCTGGGCGCTGATTTCCGCGGCGACGCACAGACACAGCCCAGCGCGCCGGCCGCCACCATCATCCGCCGCCGCCGCCGCCGCCGGAGACGAGCCGCCGGTGCGCGGCCGCCAGACCCCGCCGGGCGCCCCGGCTCCCTCTCCCCGGGCGAGGCGTCTTCCGAGGCGCCAGCGCCCGCGCGCGCACGCCTCACTGCACCTGCGGGCTTCGGGCCCCGGGAGAGGTTCTTGGGGGGGTTACCCCGCCTTTGAAAGCAGGGATCTGCATATCCAAACACTGATTACCCAGTTCACTCACTGAAGTTTGCAGTGTGCGGGGGCTTCGCAGCAGGCAGCGGGATTTATTCTGTGACAGCTTTGATATGACAGGGAACCCGGCTAAGCTTTGCCATCACCATCCTTGGATCCGAAATTGACAGTCTATATCCAGGATGCAAGAGCGAGGAAGAAAGAAACAGATTTTTTGCATAAATCCCCTAATCTAAGAAAATGATCCCCTAACTAAACCAAGTGGGTTTTTTTTTAATTGTCAATTACTCCCTTTTTCTCCCTCCAGATCCATCTCCTTAATGATATGAAATATGCCCTAAATGCTGTTGGCTGGTGGTTGCTGGTATGATTTGAAGGAACGTTTGCTGTTTCCCCGTTAAGCCAAAGTGAATATGCAATGGTCATCTTTTAGATGCTCCAATTAGTTGTCGTGTATATGTTTAAAATTCATATCCTCCGTGAACCCTCTTTTGGCCGGAACACCGTAAAGAACTTAGCACTTCTCACTAATTACGAACTCCAATTGCCAGCGTCATAAAAGATTTTTCTGAATCGGAGGAAAAGAGACACTAGTGCAGTTGGAGGCAGGAAGGCGTTACTTACAGATGCTCCGGGTCAAGAAGAAACTAAATAATTAACAAGTGGCAAAAATCGTGTGCCTCTCCCAGGGAAGGTCTGCGCTAGCTACGGGGTCCCGCGGGCTCAAAGGTCCCGCCTCCAGCCCGGCGTAGGGCGGGGATGCCCACGAAAACACTAGGGACCGCAAGACCCCCGCACAGGCACGCGCACGCACACACATCCCGGGCACGGGCTGCCGCGGGTACGAGGGATGTCGGCCCCCAGGGACACCCCGGCCCGCGCGCTCTTCCGCCCTGGTGGTGTGCGGGACTCCCACACCGGATCCAGCCTCGCCCGCCGAGCATCCCCGCTCTCTCTGCCTCTAACCTCTGCTCCCAGCCGGCGCCGCCAACACGTCCCGGATCTCGCTCGAGCGAGCGAAATCCTCAGCCTGCCCTCCCCTCCCCGCCTCCCGCACCGAGGATGGGCTTCGTCCCTGGGCGCAGCGGAGACAGGTTCTTCCTCCACCCAGGCTCAGGGGGCGGGGCCAGAGAGCAGCTTTCGGGAACCTTGGCGGTGGGTTACTAGGTGAGATCACCGCGCTTGGAAACCGCGACGCCCCGGGGCTGTGGGGCCGCCCCCTGCCTCTGCGGTCTCAGGTTGCCCCTTTCCCCCCGATGCATCCTGGGAAGTGTAGTCCTTTGAACGCCAGCTCAGGCCGAGAGCTTGCGCAGCCAGGCCACAAGTCCCAGTATTCCGCGCGTCCAGAGGGGGCCGCAGAGAGGCCGTTACCCGCGGTTCCTGCGGTTTTCGGGTTGAGCAGAGGCAGGAGTATGCTGGACCACCGCTTGCAAGCGCCCTGCGTTACCTTGTGATAGAGGCGTCCACCCCGCGTGCGTGTGTATCTATGAAGAAGAGCAATGGACTTGGAAGGGAGACAGTCTCTACAGCCCACCCAGAGTTTTGCACCAATCCCTGAGGGTTACTACAGTGGACTCAAGCCCAAATTTGTTTCCTACTTCAGTTTTCCTTTTCTATTCAGATGAGTTTAATCTGTTAAAGTGTAGGTCTGCGGAGCTTAAGAAATGCTGTATAAGAACTAGGACTTCCCGTGAGCCACCTCCCAAGTTGGAGGACCTGGGTATTTAAGGATATGTAGATTTTTGAAACTTGAAACGGTTCAAGCCATAAACAAGTAACCTTGGCCCTAAGACGTAGAAGCTGATGACATTTCTCCTACCAGAAGTGAACTGTGAATTTCACTGTATTCTGAAGTAGGATGTTTTCAAATTGTGACCACTTCAAAATCCCAGTGGCGCAAAGGCTGCAAAAAAAAGGATGATAAAAGTCACGTTCGGAGCATGTATTTCCCTTTTCCTTTCCTTTCCTTTCAGTGTAATTGATTACTCAGCTTTTTAACTACCTCAACCGTCAGTACAGCTTTCTAAATGGTAAGGAAAGCCTCGGGAAGATTAGAAGTGCCAGGCTGTGGATGAGCAGTTGCTGCCTGCAGCAATGAAGAGGATGTGAATTGGTCTCGTTCTTCTTAAGGAAATACGAATCTACAGATATGTGAGGTGGCACTGAGCTAGCCAATAAGGGCACTACAATGAAAAGAAAAAGAAAAAAAAGATATGGCCTGAAGAAGATTTGAGACATAAAACAAAAATATAGATGATCAATAATGCCATGCCATGTGGCAGTGCCAATGAGTTATATGAAGACAATAAATTCTACCTAGAAAGTCAGCAGTGAAGAGCTTTTCCAACTATAATGTCAGGAAACACTTCATGGAACAAATAGGAAATACAGGTAGAAGTGAGATAAGTAAAGATAACTGGAAGAGCGTTCCAGATGGGTGTGTGGAATAAAAGAGTGGGTGCAGAAAAGCATTTAGACCCTGAATAGAATTGGAGCAAGAGAGAATTCATGTAAGATGAGGAGAGGACATAAGCCTGAAGAGTTATACTGTGATTAGAGATGGACCTAGAGGTTTATACTATATCCTTAAAATAACAGGGAACCATTTAATTGTTTTTTTAAAGAGGGGAATAGCAAAAACAGTAATAGTCAAAGCATGTGGTATTAGAAGCTTGCAGTACTGCTTGAGGTATTACATTAGAGGTAGTGGCAACGGTCCAGAAAGGAAGGAACATCTTCCCAAGAAAACACAAAAGTATTTGAAAGGAGTCTCCTAAACAAATAAAAATGGATGTAACATGACCTGTTCATTTTCTCAGTCATCTTTAATATTACTAATGACCACCATGCTACACTAGATTGTAATTTTAGTTAAATGAGTTGGAGGAACAAGTTCTAGGTCTGCCACTTATACAGTGTTACCTTAGGCAAATCACTAAACCTGTAATCTTTAGTCTACTCATTTAATAAAATATAACAGTCCTCACCAGGATAGCTGTAAGAATGAAATACACACACACACATGTGCAAAGGGTTCATTTGTAAAGCATTATACAAATGCTAATTATTCCAAATGGCAGTATATATTAACTTCTATTTGCAGAAAGTGTGAAATAAGACTTGATAATACCCTTTGGAAATAAGCAATCCAGAGAAGCAAGAATAAAACTCATAACAACACTATGTTAATATGGTAAACAACACTATATTCTAGGCAGTGTAAATGGTGCTTTACATGTCTTAAATAACATACTATTTATCCCAATAATAATCCTCTGAAGTAGGTACTAGTATTTCCTCATTTTATAGATGAGAATACTAAAGTAAAGAAAGGTTCAGTAATTTGCCCAAGGACGTACGCTAGTAGTGACAAAGCCTACATTGGAACTTTGGGCAGTCTTCCTCCAGAGCCTGTTCTTAACCACTAAGAATTACAAAAGAAATTGGTTAGATGATAGATTAAGTTCACCTGTGAATGACAACCCAAAATAGCAGTGACTTAAACTTTAATGAAACTTTATTTTTTACAAAAACCTGGAGGTAGCACAGGGCTAGTGTGGTGGCTCTCATGAAGAGCCCTTGAGTGCTCTGATTAGAGCCACTATGGCAACATTCTGCTCTGCTGTCCCCGGACACAATGGTCCAAGAGGGAGTACCAACCACCATAAGCACATTCCAAGTACAGTTCGTAGAAGAAGCACAGGATACATGTTGGCTAACTCTGGAAAGAGGGTTCTCAAAAACTATCTCTAGTCTTTTCTGTTTATAGCCTATCAGTTTGAACTTAGTTACATGGCCATATCTAACTGCAAGGAATTCTAGGAAGTAGTCCTTATTCTAGGCAACCATGTTAAAATAGGAGATTCTTATACTATGGGTAAAGGAGAGAGGGTTCTTTACATTCTTTATCTCTAGTAATTCGTACAATAACCCATCAGTTGTTAACTCCATTTTATTGTGAGGAAACTGAGAACCAGAAAAAAGTAAGTAAGTGAACCAAGATTACACAATAAGTGTCTAAACCACTACTCCTATACTTAGCAACATGAGACATAAATATATTTATTGTTAAACAATGAGAAAATATAGCAGATTGAAGCATGATTATATAATTTTCCCCCTCAAATTTCTTAGCTAATGAGGGGGAAAATATTCTTAAGAAACAGTAGCGAGAACATAAGTTAAAGAACACATGAATATTCTTACCAAAATACTTCAATTTATAAAATGAGAGGGTAAATGTACAGGTTTTTCGGGGGGATGGGGTACTTTTAGAGAAGAAGGCCCTGTGTACAACCTTGGGCCTTCAGCAGCCATGGAAAGTTTTACCAGGACCTGCCATCATCAGAGCACTGTGCAGACTCAAGGGAATAGGGCACCACGCATAGGAGGGAGACACACCTTTGGCTGCATGGAAGGGGCTCTGAAACTGTGTAAGTCGTAGGATCTCAAGAAAGAGCAAAGGCCTGTCCCCTAGCAGAGGCTGATCTCAGTCGCAATTGATCTCACCCTTTTCCCTACTCCATCCTTTTCCAATACTAGGCAACAGAAAATTGGATAAAAAGCAATGCCTGGCCACCAAGTTACAGCTTTCAGAAGATCAACTCATTTCCAGAGAAGGTGAAAAGAATTCATATACAATGTATAAGAATAAGTAATTTGGAAAGAGCTGCCCCATCAATCATAAGCAACAAGAGAAACAAGGGCATAGCAAAAGCAAACCAAAAGCCTGCGAGAAAGGTACATTATATACAAAAGACAGAGAAAGACCCTACCTGGAAGAAAATTTATGTTAAGGAAACAGATTCTCTACCAGAGAAGAACTTAGTTCCAATATGAATTCAAAATATCAAGAGCTTACCAATGGTACTAAAAATAAAAGGAAAGCCAAGCTAAAGAAATACTAAAAAATAAAGTTTCAGATCTAATGAATACATTTTTTAAAATTAAAAAATATATATTTTATTTTATTTATTTATTTTTAGAGAGAGGGGAAGGGAGGGAGAAAGAGAGGGAGAGAAACACCAGTGTATGATTGCCTCTCATGAGGCCCCCACTGGGGACCTGGCCCACAACCCAGACATGTGCTCTGACTGGGAATCAAACCAGTGACCTTTTGGTTCAAAGCCTGCACTCAATCCACGGAGCTACACCAGCCAGGCTAATAAATACATTTGAAGCAATAGCAAAAAATGGAAATTCAAATTACCAGCATGGTAGAAATACTGGAATTATCACAGAAATGCAGAGGAAAAAGACAAGAAGATTAAAATAATTAGAGAGATGATGCTTGACAGAGCAAAGCTAACCCAACATACAAATCACTGGTATTCCTAAGTTAGAGAAGCCAACAAAAGGAGCAGAGAAAATATTCAAAAATAAAATAGAGGACTATATTAAAGAACTGCATCTGCACATTAAAGGGGTACCTATATACCAGGAAAAAAATAATATAGAATAGTCTCTATAGAGACATATCCTAGCAAAATCAACTTCAAGAATAAATATTTCAAAGTTATTTGCCAACTTTAGAGAGGACTATTATACCATCTCTGCCAATTAGTAATTAAAGGAAAACATTTAAGCATTTATCTGTCTTCTTGGAGGAACTGAAGTTTATCCCCAGTTGATAAAGGAAAGCTATTTACCTGTGAGCGCTAGCCAACAAATGTAGGAAAAATGATAGATTTAGAAAATTATCCAATAATGTCATTGATGCAGGCAACGGTCACAATTGTGTACTAAAATGATTAGATGAGAGGACATTCCCACAATGCTATAAAATACCTGGAGAGAGCTGGAGGTCACCATCTCAATCAAATGATCAAACTTAATCCCACAGGTACCAGAACAGTGTGCTCCCTCTGCCTCCTGTTGTGGTACAGTATGAAATACTGCATGAAATATTTTTGACCAAATATCTAACCCAAGTCTAATCAAGCCTGACAACCTAACTCTCAGTTTATAGAAAATACAGGATAGGCGAACAAGTTCACTGAAGCCACAGGACACAATCAGGTAAAGCCAGAAGATGGGACACTGTCCAACACAACTGGTCTGACCGCATCAAAAAATTAAATGAAATGAAACAATAAATACCAAACAAAAAAGTAGGGGATTATTCTTGGCTAAAAGAGAATAAAGAGATATAACAACCAAATACCATGTGGGCATCCTGACTGGATCTTGGATCCTGGGTTTTTTTGTTTGTTTGTTTTTAAGGTCACAAAAGACAATGTGGGGAGAAGCAACAATCAGGAAAATTTAAAAATAAAATAGATACTGGAAGATATAGGGAATTACTGTTTTTATTCTTTGGAAAGTTTTATTCTTAGGAAATATATTTTGAAGTATTTAGGAATAAAATGTTATGTCTGCAACTTAGGAAATATATTTTGAAGTATTTAGGAATAAAATGTTATATCTGCAACTTACCTTCATATAATTCAGGAAGAAATGTGCATAGGAAAGAGAAAGCAAACATAGCAAATATTAGCAATCACTAAATCTAAATATTTTTAAACTCTTACTATATATTTGAAATTTTTATTATAGGAAATAGGAAAACCTTTTTTCAAGGACCTAGGCAGAAACAAAAATGGAGGCTGGGTGTAGAAATCGGGCTGGCCTCAACCTTCTGCACTGCCATCTCCAAAGCTAGAAGAAAATGGAACAGTATCTATATGTTCCGATAGAGAAGAAAAGTGTAACATCATGCCCTGGCTGGTGTAGCTCAGAGGATTGAGCGCAGGCTGGGAACCAGAGGGTCCCGGTTCGATTCCCCGTCAGGGCACATGCCTGGGTTGCAGGCCAGGTTGCCAGTGATGGCCATGTGAGAGGCAACCATACATTGCTGTTTCTCTCCCTCTCTGTCTCCCTCCCTTCCCCTCTCTCTGAAATAAATAAATACAAAAAAAATTAAGAAAAGTGTAACATCAAAATTACACAGCTGAATTATATAAGTGTAAAGGCAACAGACAGACGTTCTCCAACATTAAAGAACTTAAGAGCAGTTTTTAGCACTTGTGACAGTTTAATGGACATATGACTAAAGACCCCAATAAGCCATTAAAGAAGGTAGAAGTTTCTCTCAGAAAGTCTAAAGGTAAGCAGCTTAAGAAAACCGTCAGATACCTAGAATCCTCATGTCTTGTTATTACACTACATGCAGCAAGATCTTCCACGTCATGGTTGAAGATGACCCATCAAACCTCAGCGTCTATACTTGCATCCCAGGGAGCAAGAGCAGATGGTGAACATATACCCTTCCTTTAAGGATATTTTCTCTAAGTTTCATGCAACACTTCTGCTCACAGCCCAATGGCCAGAACTTGGAGTACATCTAGGGGCAAGGGAGGCTAGAATTACACTATATTCTTGGGGGAAGTCTGTTCATTTAAAATCATAAATATTTTACTAAGAAAAAAAGGGAAAAGTAATGTTGCTGTTAACTAGAAGTTTCTGCCACCATACACAGGAGTCCTTTTTGAAAAGCTACCTGACAACGACATTCAGCCGCCCAAGAAATGAACAAAAGAATCAGAAATGGAGAAGTCATGGTAAAAAGACGAGAGTGAGCGTTGAATCAGTTTAATAGGAAATAGTGCTCTCCATTCATTCTTCAGCTTCACTTAAGTATTTTTTTTCTTTTTTGTCAGTGCAAGTAAAATTAGTTGAAACCTTTTTTATTTTTAAAAAGCTGGTATAGCCCTGGTTGGTGTAGCTCAGTGGATTGAGTGCGGGCTGGGAACCAAAGGGTCCCGGTTTGATTCCCAGTCAGGGCACATGCCTGGGTTGCAGGCCAGGTCCCCACTGAGGGCCATGTGAGAGGCAACCATACATTGCTGTTTCTCTCCCTCTCTGTCTCCCTCCCTTCCCCTCTCTCTGAAATAAATAAATAAAATCTTTTAAAAACAAAAGCTGGTATAATATGTCATTTTCATGAAATTATTTCTATCCTTTCAACCATTTTTCCATGCATCTAACTGTATCTGCATAGAGATATTGTAATATAGTTCACCAACATGTACCCTGATTAGTTCTGGAGCAGTGACATTTAGAATGATCTGTTCCTTTCTTATTTGTATCTTTCAATGGTTTAACATGTTTGAACTGGGCATTTTGTTAAAACAATAACTGCCCTTAAATATATATACTGATGATAAATTGCATTTTTGTTGAAATCATATTTGGTGTCATTAGGAACACCCTTTGGGTGATATGTCCACACCCTGTCAACTGGCAAGATCAAGAGCCTGTCAGATCACTGAACAGAGTGAGCCATATGAATTTAGCTGTTAAACCACTATTTCCCCTATAAAAGCTAACCAGTTTATTCAGACCTAGACCCTGTAACCTTGCTCTCATTAGCATCATACTTTAAATACCATTTAACTACTAAAAACTGACAATGATATTTCAGCAGCTATCAACTAATGGGGTTAGAATCCACATTTTTAATCAAGTAAGAGAGTTTACAAATAGTACATGAAGAGATGTTCAACATTATTAGCAACCAAGGAAATACAAATCAAAACCACAAGGAGATACCACTTCACACTCGATGGAGTGGCTATCATCAAAAAGACAATTACAAGCATTAGAGAGAATGTGGTGAAACTGGAACCCTTGTACATTGAGGTGAGTATATAAATTGTAGCTGCTTCAGAAAACTATCTGGCAGTTCCCTGAAAAAGTTAAATACACACTACCTAGCAATTCTATTTCTAGACATGTACCCAAGGGAAACAACATGCATACACACAAAGCTTGTACATAAATGTTCATAGTATTACTTATAATAGCCCAAAAGTGAAAATAACCTAAATTTCCATGAATTGATAAACAGATCAATAAAATATGTATATACATATGTATTTATATGTCGAAATAATAGAATTTTACTCCCCAATGATAAGAGATGAAGTACTTACTGACACAAGCTACAACTTAGAACCTTGAAAATATTCTAGAGGAAAGAAGGCAGTCACCAAAAAGCCACATATTGTATGATTCCATTTCCAGATGGAATGTTCAGAACCAAATCCATATGGATAGAAAGTAGATCAGTGTGGGGTTTTTTAATAAATTTTTTTTAAGATTTTTATTTATTTACTTCTAGACAGAAGGGAAGGAAGGGAGAAAGAGAGGGAGAGCAATATCAATGTGTGGTTGCCTCTCATGTGGCCCCCACTGGGGTCCTGGCCTACAACCCAGGCATGTGCCCTGACTGGGAATCGAACTGGTGACCCTTTGGTTCGCGGTCCGCACTCAATCCACTGAGCTATACCAGCCAGGGTTAGATCAGTGGTTTTTTAGAGCAGAGGTTATACAGATGGGGGAAATGTGAGTGACTACTAACGGATATGGGATTTTGGGGATGCACGTAAAATGTTCTAAAATTAGACTGTGATGATGGTCACACCACTCTGAGTAAACCATTGAATGGTGTACTTTAAAAATGTATGAATTTAATCAGTGGGAATGGGAGTGAGGAGGTAGTAAAGGGGGCTAAATATATGGTGGTAACAGAAGGTGATTTGACTTTGGGTGGTAGGTACACAACGCAGTATACAGATCATGGATCATAGAAATGTACACTTGAAACCTATATAATTTTATTAACCAATGTCATCCCAACAAGTTTAATAGAAAAATGATGATAGTAAAAAAAATGGGTGAATTTATGATATGTAAATTTTATCTCAATAAAGCCATTTTAAATAAAAACAAAGTTTGACTCATTTTACTTGATTTCCTGTGTATCACACATACTAATCATTTCTTTCTATTTCATTTCTTATGTGCCAGTCATTTTTAGAGCAAAAATTATTTCTTATTCATAGAGGGAACGATTGATTTTTAAATTCAAGTTCACGGTTTTAATCTATCATACAGAAGATATCCTAAATTTAATGTTTTTACAGTAATATTAAACATTTTGGGTAAACTATACCAGTCACATTGGAAGATATAAAACACCAAGGCTAAAGGGAATGGGCAATACTGTGGAGAAAAGAACTTTTGAAGTTTCCCCCCCTTTCTTTTCAAACATTTTTTTAAATTATTTTATTGTTGTTCAATTACAGTTGTCTGCATTTACCCCCACCCCCAACCCCAGGCAAACCCACCTCCCTCCCTTGCTTCTACCCTCCCCCTTGGTTTTGTCCATGTGTCCTTTATAGCAGTTCCTGAATACCCTTGTCCCCATTATCCCCTTCCCCCTCTCCTCTGGTTACTGCCAGAATGTTCTAAATTTCAATGTCTCTGGCTATAATTTGTTTCTCTGGTTGTATTTTGCTTGCTTACCTCACAAGCGTCTTGGCTGTGGCTGATCTGAGTTCCCCGGTAGCTGATCTGGCCTCGGTGCCTTCTCTCATGAGTCCTTATATAAAACCCCTTAACATTTCATATAGTAAAGGCTGTGTGATGATGTACTCCTTGAACTTGACCTTATCTGAGAAGCACTTTATCTTCCCTTCCATTCTAAATGACAGTTTTGCTGGATAGATTATTCTTGGTTGTAGGTCCTTGCTTTTCATGATTTGAAATATTTCTCTCCAGCCCCTTCTTGCTTGGAAGGTCTCCTTAGAGAAATCCACTGACAGTCTTATGGGAATTCCTTTGTAGGTAACTGTCTCCTTTTCTCTTGCTGCTTGTAAGATTCTTTCCTTA
>PVJI01014812.1:0-42973 GCA_004026765.1 Micronycteris hirsuta
TTTACAGAGCAGCAGGGAGGCCTGTGTGGCTAGAGGTGAGCGAGCCCTGGGGAGGAAAGCAGGAGACGAGGTCAGGGGGACATTGGCAGGCTGGCCACTCAAAGTCTTTGGCCTTCATAAAGATGGGAATGGGCAATGTGGATTATTTTCATGTACCTCGTCCCTTTTATATGAAGAACTTCTTTTTTTTTTTTCCTGGACCATCATGCATATGTTCCCTAACCCCTAACTCCTAAAATGCATGTGTGCTTTTCTTGGGGTGCAAATCTCCACTCGACATGATCACACCATTGTTACCGTGTGAAGGTTGGACAAGGTGTTTCAATATGTGGAATGTGTGATAAATCCAGCTGCTCTTTGAGTGGTCGAGTCGGGCCGATCATTGACAATACAGCTGGGAAAAAGAATGTTTCCCTTGACCCTGGACCATAGATGCCCACGGCTGCCACTCCGGGCACGGCTGGTAGCTGGGGGAGGGTCGTGGGCGGAGCCGTGAGCCACTCAGCCTGGGCCTCACTGTGTCTCATGGGGACCCTGCATGGAGCCGCGGCACAAAGGAGCATGAAGGTGCCAGTGCCCACGAGGAAGATGAGGTGGGCCTTCTCTGTGGGGAGGAGACATGATTTCATGTCTAAAATTTCTGCGTTTGGCAAAAAGAGTAGTTTTCAGTATTTTTGATTATTAATGCCATTGGAATTGAGGCCGTTCTGTTTGTTCCGAAGGAATGGAGAGATGTAAAGCTCAGCTGGAACCCTGACAACTATGGAGGGATCAAGGTCATACGTGTCCCTTCAGACTCTCTCTGGACCCCAGACATCGTGTTGTTCGATAAGTAAGTTATGTTCAAAATGCCATTTCATGTTTCAAAAGGAAATGCTTATATGTCTATTAGGCACTAGTAATATTTTCTTCCTTTTGAAAATTGCTTAGCTATAAAGTCAGATGACTTGATCTTACTTCCATTCTTTAGTTTCAGATATGTTCCGTGGATCCTCTCCTTTCTCTGTATGTGCACATTCTTTTTTGATTGTAAAAGTGTTCTTTGATTTCTAAAAACTGTAGAACATTAGGGAGTCCAGAAAGGGTTAAGGAGGCCCGGCTGGTGTAGCTCAGTGGATTGAGCGCGGGCTGGGAACCAGAGGGTCCCGATTCGATTCCCAGTCGGGGCACATGCCTGGGTTGCGGGCCAGGTCCCCAGTGGGGGCCATGTGAGAGGCAACCACACACTGCTGTTTCTTTCCCTCTCTTTCTCCCTCCCTTCTCCTCTCTCTGAAAATAAATAAAAAAAATTTTTTTTTTTAAAAAGAAAGGGGTAAGGAGGCAGGGAGAGAGAGCCGGTCATTGGTCCCGTCACCCAGCGCTGACAGGAATCACACGTGTGCTGAGCTCACTGTACCTGGTGGCGAGCTCAGTGCCAGGTGTGCGATTTGTGCAAATGTGTCAGGGTTTGTGCAAGTGTGCCAGGACCCTCCCAAGCTGGGCGCCATTACATCATTACATCATTTGACAGGTGAGGAAACGGACGCCAGGGTTGGTCATACCGTGCCCGAGATCACAGAGCCTGAGTGTGGCAGGGTGGGGTTCTCACTAAGGAGGTCTGACAGCCTCGTTTACCCTCGTATGTACTAGACTCTATGTTTGGCAGACTGCCTCCCAGCCTTTTTGGTATGTTTTTCTAATAGTCTAGGTCATACTTTACATTTCAAATATGCATCCTTATAGTTTTGCTTAAATAGTGATTGTAATTATCCCACGATGAGGCATGTTAACACAGCTGTACAGGCATCCTCCCTCGACGTGTTTGAGGGTAGTTTGTAACTTGGGGAGAGGGTAATTCTGGGTGCCACGCTCATTTTTTTCTAGGACCATTCCAGGGCAAACTTGGGAATTTGTGCTTATCCTCATGTACTTTGTATTGTTTGCAAGAAGGTATCTGGCACAAAGACAGAGTACGTGCTGTGCAAAAATATCTTTAGTCTTTTAAAATTTTACCTCCACACTTCTCAATATGCAAAGAGCAAACCGAGTGTCAGGTAGCATGGGGCAGCTTTCTGGAGCATCCTTTACTTAAGTCATTGAAAACATTTTTTACATCAAACATAGATATATTACAGAGTACTGTGCAAGAGTCCCATGAATTTTAAGATACAGAACAATATTTCAAGGAAATCTTATGTTGGTGGGCAGTTTCCTGCTACTTTCTCCAGAATGTGAGCTCACTCAGCCCAGCGTGGGAGGCACCACTGTTTGTCAGCACTGTGGCCAGCTTGGAGCTCCTGCGCTTTCCCGCCAACGGGCCAGCTTCCGGTGTTCATCCTGGAGGGAAGAGCACTGTGCGGGGAGTCCAGCTTTCGGGTTCTGGCTCCGGGCATGTCCGTTGTATAAATGGCCTGATTCTATTTTGTGTGTAAAGTGAAATCTTTTCAACCACGAAAATGGCGGGATTCTGTGAGTCATACATCTGCCAGTCCTGGCATAGATGTTCGGGTACATCGCCAGTGTAACAATTTAAGGAACATTCTATGCTCTAATATAGGCTGTTTTTTATATTAGGGTTGTAAGATAGGCACTTGCGTTGTTCGGTTCCCACATTGTCATGGTGTGTGTGTGTGTTTCAGCGCAGACGGACGTTTTGAAGGGGCCAGCACGAAAACCGTCGTCAGGTACGATGGCACCATCACCTGGACCCCACCGGCAAACTACAAAAGTTCCTGTACCATAGACGTCACATTTTTCCCGTTTGATCTCCAGAACTGTTCCATGAAGTTTGGTTCTTGGACTTATGACGGATCACAGGTGGACATAATTCTAGAAGACCAAGATGTAGACAAGAGGGATTTTTTTGATAATGGAGAATGGGAGATCGTGAGCGCAACGGGAAGCAAAGGGAACAGAACCGACAGCTGTTGCTGGTACCCGTACATCACTTACTCGTTTGTGATTAAGCGTCTGCCTCTCTTTTACACCTTGTTCCTTATTATCCCCTGTATTGGGCTCTCGTTTTTAACTGTACTTGTCTTCTACCTTCCTTCCAATGAAGGTGAAAAGATTTGTCTCTGTACTTCAGTACTTGTCTCTTTGACCGTCTTCCTTCTGGTTATTGAAGAGATCATACCCTCCTCTTCAAAAGTAATACCTCTGATTGGGGAGTATCTGGTGTTTACCATGATTTTTGTGACACTGTCAATTATGGTGACAGTCTTTGCCATCAACACTCATCACCGTTCTCCCTCAACACACCACGTTATGGCTCCGTGGGTCCGCAAGATATTTCTCCACAAGCTTCCAAAACTGCTCTGTATGAGAAGTCACGTAGATAGGTACTTCACGCAGGAGGACACCGAGAGGAGTCGTGGACCAAAATCTTCCAGAAACACATTGGAAGCTGCACTCGATTCTATTCGATATATTACAAGACATGTCATGAAGGAGAACGAAGTCCGTGAGGTCTGTGGCATGTCGTATTACAAATGCAGGTCATGATCCTTCTAGGCTAAGCATAGATTGAGGACCAGAAATGTTGACATACATTCTATAAAAGATTCTTGCTACAATCTATGCCAGTTAAAACATCTCCAAAATGGGCCCTGGCTGGTGTAGCTCAGTGGATTGAGCACGGGCTGGGAACCAGACGGTCCCGGTTCGGCCAGGTCCCCTGTGAGGGCCATGTGAGAGGCAACCATACATTACTGTTTCTCTCCCTCTCTGTCTCCCTCCCTTCTCCTCTCTCCAAAAGTAAATAAATAAAATCTTTAAAACAAACAAACAAACAAAAAAACATTTCCAAAATAGGGCACCTACGCACATCCCACTTCTCAATTCCCCCCGGGCATCTCGGATGATTTAAAGGAAAACTTAGCCCTCGCTGATGTGGTGATGTGGCTCAGTGGATTGAGTGTGGGCCTGCGAACCAAAAGGTTGTTGGTTCGATTCCCACTCAAGGCACATGCCTGGGTTGCAGGCCAGGTCCCCAGTGAGGGCCATGTGAGGAGCAAACCATACATTGCTGTTTCTTTCCCTCTCTTTCTTCCCTCACTTCCCCTCTCTCTAAAAATAAATAAATAAAATCTTAAAAAAAAAAACCAAACCAGGGAGGGTGTGAGCTCCCTGGCAGGTCCTCATCCTTGTGACCTTGGATTAAAATGGCCCTAGGAAATCTGAAACTAAACCAAGCAGGTGAGGGGTGGGGGAGATTAAATTGAAGCGGTATTCTTCTTTTTTTTTTTTTTTTAAATATAGTCACTTTTTTAAAATTTATTTTTATTTTTTTTAAGATTTCTTATTTTTTATTAGAGAGAGGTGAAGGGAGGGAGACAGAGAGGGAGAGAAACAGCAATGTATGGTTGCCTCTCACATGGCTCTCACAGAGGACCTGGCCCGCAACCCAGGCATGTGCCCTGAATGGGAATTGAACCGGGACCGTCTGGTTCCCAGCCCACGCTCAATCCATTGAGCTACACCAGCCAGGGCTGAAGCGGTATTATTCTGAGTCAGCTTTTAATTTAGCATGAAGTTAACCCCAGGCTGGGTTCCCTTTAAAAATTAAAACAAGTAAATACTGCTGGGCAAGAATAAGTAACAGAAATAACTGCATGTATTAAGAAATGAAGAGATTTTTTTGCTTATGACAAAATAATCAAGTAGTATAATATTTTAATTTTTATTAAAAATTATCAAAAAAGCCACTTGTGAAATATTGCACACAGAGGTGTAAATGACACTGTGGCGTGTGTGAGCGCTCACAGAGGCGCTGTTCTAACAGCGAGGGCAGGATCTGTCCCTCAGCTCCGAGCTCAGGGTCACTTCCAGTTCCCAGGCAGCAGCAGGCGTCACGAACTGATTTGGCCTTAATTCAGTGTGTTATATCTTAAAGTAATTACACAATGTTAAATTATGTGTTTAATGTGGGTTTTGTTTTGGTTTTTTTGCAACAGGTTGTTGAAGATTGGAAGTTCATAGCCCAGGTTCTGGATCGGCTATTTCTGTGGACTTTTCTTCTGGTTTCAGTTGTTGGCTCTCTTGGGCTTTTTGTTCCTGTGATTTATAAATGGGCGAATATAACAGTTCCTGTTCAAATTGGAAATGCAATTAAGTGATGCTTCCCTAGGGGTTGTGGTAGGAATTCATTTACCAAAAGGCATATAGCACCTATAGACTTCTGAAAATATCAATTGTGTTTCAAATGTCATGCAAGTTTTAACAGAGTAACAGTTGCTCGTATCAGTTTCTCTTAATAGATCACCCATCTGCATGAGTAGAGTTATAACTAACCGAATATCATTTGGTCTTCTAAAAATAGCAGGAAAATATTATCTGACCTGTACTACTAAAACTCTAATGTTTTTATCCTGGCTAATAATACTTTGTAATTTGTGATATTTGTAATCAATAGTGAAGTTCATATTTTAATGCACTGGAAAATTCCTGTTGTTTTTGAAGATGGACTTCAAAACTTTTCCTGCATTTCGTAAAGGTACACATTTTAAAATTCCTTCTGTCCAGTATCCACTGGGTAACGTTTAGTCTTTAGTACAATAGTATACTGTGACATTAGGTAAGCTGACTACTTAGTATGAAAGATTAAATATGATGCTGATTTTCTATAACCAAAATGAAAAAAAATTAAAAATGGCAATTGGGAACTCCTTTCTTACTTTATTCCTTAGATGCTTAAACTGAATAATTATTATGTTATTTTCACACCTCACTTTCTGTTGTGAAGTCATACAGTAGACTGCTCCATGGACACAGAGTGGCCTATCTCTAACATTAATTTCAAGCCCCTGTCCACATTTTCCACAATTAGTAGAACCATCTTCTATATAAATTGTGGTAACATCTCTTTATCCTTGATCTTAGAAAAGTCCATGGCAATTAAGTGACTCCCATTTTAAAAACATGTTGATGGATACTACTAAATTGTTCTGTGAGAAAATGATCTTCTGACATTAAAGATGGTAGTCTAATTCGGTATGAACACATCAAACGTTTTACATACCTGTCAAGTTTCCATTTTATCTCTTTCATTCCAACATTTACAATACTAGAATCTGAGAGTTGCAAGGACGCTTAGAAGTAATGTAGTCTTAGCCTGTTACTGCTTAGGCAGTATAGTATCATGAATCACAGGCAAGCAAGTTAAATTTTATCTCTAAATGTCCCTGAATTAGCTATGACCAGGTAGAATACACCAATAGAACTTTTGCACTTGACCTAGAACTTTTAGCTCTTGAGAGAGAACAAATGCTTTATTTGTTTATGGTATGTTACCCACCTGAGTTCAAGTGAACGCTTGAATCTGTCTTTTCTTGTACATAGGAATTTAATGCCATTTAATAAGTGGAAGTCTGGTTTGGTTCCTTTACATTGCCTGTTAGCTATTTCAGCATGTACGACATCTGTCCGGTAAAAGTCCCGCCAGGCCTGTCTGGGAAAAGTCCAGCCATCAAGAACATTTGCGCTACATCCATGTAACCTGGTAACCAAAGAGAATGGAGTGGAATGCACGTGTGTGAACAATGATGACTTCACTGTACTAGTCAGTGGGGACAGCAGATGCCATTGAGTGAGCATGTGTACTGTGTGGCCATCGTGTTCTAAATGACTGAGCAAGCAGAGCAATGAATCAGCATCAGATTTTGTGTTAAGCTTGAACGTTCCTCCGTGGAAACTATTTGGATGACTCAGAAGGCTTCCCGGGAGGATGCAATGAGTGTAACACAAATGAAACCGTGGCACGAATGCTTCGGAGATGGTCATGAATCTGTTGAAAGTGCTTCACGTTCTGGAAGGCCTGCCACAAGCAGAACACCTGAGAGTGTTGAATGTGTATGGGCTGTAATCAATAAACATCGGCAACTGACAATGTGAGAACTAGAAGCTAACCTAAGGGTTCCAAAATCTATTGTGGCCGAGATTTTGGCATAGGATCTTGGCATGAAACATGTCAAGGCAAATTTGTTCTGTAGCTCCTGCCACCAAAGCAGAAGGACCATTGTGCTGCAGTTACTAATGACTTGATTCAAACCTCTACCATGAACCAGATTTCCTCAAGATGATCATAACCAGAGATGAATCGTGGGTCTACAGCTATGATCCAGAAATGAAGGCCCAGTCATCCCAATAGAATGCGCCTAGTTCTCCGAGCCCGAGGAAGGCAAGACAAAGTTGCAGCAACATCAAGAACACGTTAACTGTGTTTTTGATTGGAAAGGTGTTGTCCATCACAAGTATGTCCCTTCAGGCCAAACAAAAAAGAGTACTACCTCAGTGTTCTTTGTCAGTTGAGAGACGCAATGCGACAAAAATAGCTGCACCTATGGGCAACTGGTGATTGGCAGCTTTATCACGACAACATGCGTGCCCATGCATTACGTCTTGTGCAGAGTTTTTTGGTGAAACAAATCAACCAGGTGACTCAGCCCCCTACAGCCAAAATTGGTGCCCTGCCACTTCTGGCTTTTCCCAAAACTAAAACCACCTTTGAAAGGGAAGGGATTTCAGAACTTCGATGAGATTCAGGAAAATACGATGGGGCAGCTGATGGCAATTCCAACAAAGGATTTTGCACAGTGTTTTCAACAGTGGAAGAGAGGCAGGGAGAACTGTGTGAGGTCCCAAGGTGCCTGCTTTGAAAGGGACTGAGGCATCATTGCCCTATACATAATGTTCCTTGTATCTTGCATCTTCTTCAATAAATGTCTCTATTTTTAAAAACAATTATTTTATTGTTGTTCACTTACAGTTGTCTGCATTTACCCCCACCCCCAACCCCAGGCAAACCCACCTCCCTCCCTTGCTTTTGTCCATGTGTCCTTTGTAGCAGTTCCTGAATACCCTTGTCCCCATTATCCACCTCCCCCTCCCCTCTGGTTACTGCCAGATTGTTCTAAATTTCAATGTCTCTGGTTATAATTTGTTTCTCTGGTTGTATTTTGCTTGCTTACCTCACAAGCGTCTTGGCTGTGGCTGATCTGAGTTCCCCAGTAGCTGATCTGGCCTCGGTGCCTTTCTCATGAGTCCTTATATAAAACCCTTTTTCATTTCATATAGTAAAGGCTGCATGATGATGTACTCCTTGAACTTGACCTTATCTGAGAAGCACTTTATCTGCCCTTCCATTCTAAATGACAGTTTTGCTGGATAGATTATTCTTGGTTGTAGGTCCTTGCTTTTCATGATTTGAAATATTTTTCTCTCCAGCCCCTTCTTGCTTGGAAGGTCTCCTTAGAGAAATCCGCTGACAGTCTTATGGGAATTCCTTTGTAGGTAACTGTCTCCTTTTCTCTTGCTGCTTGTAAGATTCTTTCCTTATTCTTGACCTTGGGTAATGTTATTATGATGTGCCTTGGTGTGTTCCTCTTTGGGTTCCGCTTCTTTGGGGTTCTCTGAGTTTCTTGGATTTCCAGGAAGCCTATTTCCTTTGCCAGATCTGGGAAATTCTTGTTCATTATCTGTTCAAAAATACGTTCAATTTCTTGGTGTTCCTCTTGTCCTTCTGGCAGCCCTATGATCCGGATGTTGGGTAGTTTACGAATGTCTCTTAGGTTCCTGAGTCCCTCCTCATTTTTCTGAAATCTTGTTTCTTCCTTCTGGTCCACCCCATTGGTTTGAGTCCCAGCTTCCTTTTTTTCCCCATTGGTTCCCTGTAAATCTTCCTCCATTATCTTTATCGTATTCTTCATTTGTTCAATTATTTGCATCCACCTTTCTTCCAGTTTAGTGAGCATCCTGATTACCAGTGTTTTGAACTGGGCCTCTGTTAATTTGGCTATCTCTTCGTCTGTTAGTTGTAATTTGTTCTGACCTTTCATTTTGGCCATTTTCATTCTTTTTTATCTCGGCGCACCTGTCGGAGTCTTAGGTGTTTGTTGGTGCCCGGCAACCTGGGTCGTTTTTTTGTGACGTTTCCTCTGGGGGCAGGGCCTGGGAGGGAGCAATGGCGTCTGCCGTTCACCGCCACTCCCTATCATCCTCCGCTCCCCAGTTCCCCACCGCCTTTTCCTCCAGTCTTGGCCCTGCTGGTTCCCACTGGCCTCTCCAGTTACACCGCCGGCCTGCGAGGTTCACCTGTTGCTCGGGGTCATGGTTTGGTTAGGCGCTCCCGGGGTGAATCCCTCCGGGCAAACCGCCTCTCACTCCGCTCCTCCGCTCGGTTCTGCCCCGCTTACCGGTCTGGATGTACGTCCTCCCCAACTTCCTGGGTGTCGGACTTCCCTTCAGTTTGATTCTGTCCATTCTGGTTGTTTATTTTTCGCTATTGAGTTCGTTGTTTAAACTCTCTGGTTGTGAGCAGGGGTGCAGTGCGTCCACCTACGCCGCCATCTTGGCGGAAGTCCAAATGTCTCCATTTTTCATATTCCATGGCTGGATGATACTTTCTGGACCTTGTGTACATCCCTGATCCCTCTTACATCTCCAATACTGTTATTTACAATTTTTATATATAAATTTTATAGAAATGTTTCCTTTTTTACTCCATTAAACATAAGTCACAATGGGCTGCAATTCTGTCGGCTTTATTTTTACTCAGGAAAAATGCTGTAGTGACTAGTGTGAAGGTTAAAAGGTTCTCTGTCAACCATCATCTCTTGATGGTGGATTTAGAGTCAGAACAGTAGTATGTGATACTCTCTTCTTAGGGATTCGTCTAAAGCAATGGTTCTCAACTGGGGCGATTTCCCCCCTGAAGTGACATTTGACATTTTTGGAGACATTTTTGGTCATCACAACTGGCAAGAGGTGGGGGTATGCTGTTGGCATCTAGTGGGTAGAGGCTAGTGTGCTGTTAAAGATCCCACAGTGTACAGAGTCCCCCAACACTATCCAGCCTAAAATATCCCTGTTCTAGAAGTCCATTCACAATCAATGTATGATTAGGCATAATTTCTCATAGCAGTTTTGAATTGTGCAAAGTAAATAGCTGAGTTTCTTTGCAGTGGAGACATGCCTTTAGGCTTTAGAGAAACAGTAAAGAACAAGAAGTACATGGTAAGAATCAGTAGTAGTGGGATATTGCTGAAATAGTATAAAACTTTAAAGACATATGGGCTAAATAAGAAAAACCACTGAGAAGTCTGTTGTGATACTCAACCAAATGATTTTTACATTTCTGAACAGCAAGCTTTTCTACCTAGCCATGTTTCAACCACTAGAAAAAAGGGAAACAATTTTCCTGTCTAGCCCATTTTTGCATGTTCTGTCACTGTGAAAGATTTATATTCTCATATTTCTTTACCCTACCAAAAAGACTGGTTAAATGTTCATTTATCCATAATGAACATTTTTCTTCCATAAATCTTTGTTGACAAAAATCAAGACAACTGGAAAAGAAGTGAATCTTGAAATGCGAAAAGCAAAGACAGCAGCTTCATAATACAAAGTGTGTTACTATTAAGAAAGCATTTAAAACAATAAAACTCTTAGAAGAAAACAGGACAAATGCTTCGTGACATTGGATTCAGCAATGATTTCTTGGATGTGACACAAAAAGCACAGGTAAAAAATAAAAAATAGACAAATTGGAATTCATGAAAATTTTAAAATTTTGTGCATTAAAAGACACTATCAACAGAGTAAGGAGACAACCTACAAGATGGAAGAAAATACTTGCAAATCACATTTCTAATAAGGGATTAATTAATATACAGAATGTATACAGACCTAAAATGTAACAACAGAAAAAACAACCTGATTCAAAAATGAGCAGAGGACTGGAACAGACATTTCTCCAAAGAAGATATACAAATTGCCAATAAGCACATGAAAAGATGCTCAACAAAATTGAGTCGAGGGGAATACAAATCAAAAATACACTGAGATACCACCTCACCCCCATCAGGATGGCTACTATCAAAAAACCAGAAAAGGCTGATGTGGCTCGGTGGACTGATCACTGGACTGTGAAAAAACCGGAAAAGTGTTTGCAAGGATGTGAAGAAAATGGAACTCTTGTGCACGGTTGGTGAGAATGTAAAATGGTACAGCTGTAGTGGAAACAGCATCCTCAGAAAGTTAAAGATAGCGCCCTGGCTGGTGTAGCACATGGACTGAGCGCGGGCTGGGAACCAAAGGGTCCTGGTTCGATTCCCAGTTGGGGCACATGCCTGGGTTGCAGGCCAGGTCCCCAGTGGGGGCCACGTGAGAGGCAACCATACATTGCTGTTTCTCTCCCTCTCTTTCTCCCTCCCTTACCCTCTCTCTAAAAAATAAATAAAGTATTAAAACAATTTTAAAAAAAGGAAGGAAATTCTGCGTTATACAACATCGATGCACCCTGAGGATATTATGCTAAGTGAAACAAACCAGTCACGAAAAGACAAATACTATATGATTCCATGTGTATGAAATATCTATTAGTCAAACTCAGAGACAGAAAGTAGAATGGTGGTTGCCAGAGGCTGGGGGAGGGGAAATAAGGAGTTATTGTTTAATGGGTGTATAGTTTCAGCTTTATAAGATGCAAAGAGCTATAGGGATGGATAGCGATGATAATTGTACAGCAATGAAAGTGTACTTAATATCACTGAACTGAGAATGTAAAAATGCCTCAGATGGTGAATTCCTTGTGAAGTGTGTTTAATCACAATTTGAAGAAAAAGAGCTCCTACCCAATGTGCCCCAGGCAGATGCACAGATCGGTGCTTAGGCATCATCCCTGGCCATCAAGGGCTGCAGAAACAGCCCGGCCGTCCCTAAAATGCAGACCAGGATGAACACCCACAGGAAAATACGGTCGATCACCATGGCTACATACTTCCAGTCATCTTGAATCTGAAAAATGAGAACAAAAATCACGAAAGAGGAAAGACCAAAGCAGGGGGGAGAAGACAGCGTGAATGCATTTTCACTCCTGAACATTTAATAAATACACTGCAGCTGTTCCTGCTGAAACGCAAGGAACCGTTTATCCAATTGATTTAGTCTGAGGAAATGGTGCCATTCCCAAGTTTCTCTTTAGGCACTAGAGAAATAGTATAAAACATTTGTCATGTAGCTTTATTTTTTTTACATTAAATCTTTATTGTATTTTTTCCATTACCATTTAGTCCCCTTATGCCCTCCTCCCCCTTGTGTTGCTTTAAATCAGAAATTTCTTAATGTGTATGTAACCTATTTTTTCTAACTAGAATTCCAATTTTTTAAAATGATTTTATTTCTTTATTTTTAGAGAGAAGGGAAGGAGGGAGAAAGAGAGGGAGAGAAGCATCAACGTGCAAGAGAAACACAGGTTGGTTGCCTCTCATGTGCCCCAACCGGGGACCTGGACCGCAACCCAGGCATATGCCCTGGTTGGGAATCGAACCAGCAACCTTTCAGTTCACAGGCTGGCACTCAGTCCATTGCCCTCCACCTCTGTGGAGAATCCTGGGCCTTTGTTGGAATAGCCAATACTATCCAGCATCATTTACCATTATTTCAAAGAACGAGTTCTTACCCAGTTTTACATATAATTTCCTTTCAACAGCCAAGAATGAGATCAGTGTATCAGGGCAACTCCATCATTATTCTCCCTCTCCCTCTGTCCTCCACCCCTGGCAATGCCCAAATAGCCAGGTTACCAGTCTAAATTATGGGATTCTGTATGGTTAGAGAACAGGCTGAAAATGAGAAATAATTGCTGGTAACAGAGTAAAAGGTGGAAGAAAGAGCGGGACTCATGTACAATAAGGCTTCAACCGATGCTGGAAATGAGAAGGGGGACTGTACGTTCATTATCCTCCCAGACAACTCAGACAGCAGCGAAACCATAATTGAATTGAGAAGAGCAAACCCATGAATCAACTCATTTGGAAGAAATAATTGCATAACAAAGAGGCACTATGGATGCAATAATTTAATTAAGGGACCGAAATGGGGCTGGGAGACAGGATAGGTTTCACCATGATGAGCTGGAATAAACGTGTCCCTTTGATGACACTAAGGAGTCGCAAGTAAAATTGGAATGATAATGTATTTGCCACAAGGTACTCTCTTTGAATTCCTCAGATTCTGGTTTGTAAGTGCTTCCAGTACACAGTGGGCCCTGCGATTCCCTCCCAGTCTCTGCTGGGTGAACATCCTGAGGCCTAGAAGGGGACGGGGAAGCAGAGGGTTGGAGAGGCTTTGATTATAATCCCAGCTCTGCTCCTTGCTAGTCCTGAGATTCTGGGTAAGTTACGTGAGCTTTCTTAGCCTCAGTCTCCTCATCTGTAAAATGGGCATAAGAACACTACCTACCATAGGGATGTTATGAGGATTAAATGAACGGATGTGCCTGACACAGGATTCTCAAGGAGTAATATCTGTTTACGCTAATGCTGATTTAACAATGCCCATTGTGCAAGGATAAATCTGCCTCTGACAGCGAGTCACAGGGTTTAGCCTGGTAAAGAGAGATGGTACTTGTGTCTCACACATGAATACAAACAATGCTGCAAAAGGCTGGGCCACAATTACTGTTGCATTTAACTGTCAGTCTTTAAGGTGCAATGACAGTGGCCATTCTCTGGAAACTTTGGAACTAATGGTGAATAACAGGTACATGAGTTCAGGCAAAATGGTGAGCTAGCGCAAGGGGCTCCCTCCCTTGACCCAGAGTGCTGGCAGCCCAGTGGCTAATTCAGGGCATCATACACTCACGAGCTTTGTCACCCCATCTTACAGATGAGAAGACAGGCTCAGAGAGGGAAGGCGACATGGAACTGGTCACGGAGGAGCTGGTTGGGACACAGGCTGCTGACTCCAGAGTTTAATTCCCTGCGCCAGCCCCACGCCTCGGCCTTATTGAGGGAACGAACGACCGATATAATACCTTACCTCTTTGGCTTCATTTTGTGCTTTCATATTTTCTGCAATGTACTTGACACTTTGGATGGCTTCTTTGATTTCCGGTGACAGAGCAGAAAGCGAGAGCACGGCGTCGACAGATTCGGTGCTGGAGCTTCTCGTGAGGTTGGCGGTGAAGTTGGAGATCTTCGTCCTGCGGCGGTGGCAGTATCCACACAGCCCGTCCTGGCAGGGGTGGCCTTCCTTGCAGCCCTTGGACCCCGCACGGCTGAGGCAGTTCAGGCCGGAGAGCTCAGCATTGTGGACAGGTCTTGGCCTCTGTGTGTTGCCCTCGTTGCCTGCTGGCCGGGTCATGAACATGACCCTGGGAAGCAAGGTCAAGAATATGGTCTTCACCCACATGGGCATCGTGTGCGTGGTGGGGGTCCTGTAGTGCACGTTGAGCACGAAGACGGTGATGACGATGGACAAGGTGACAAAGATCATGGTGAACAGAAGGTACTCGCCAATCAGGGGGATGACCAGCGAGGTGGAGGGGATGGTCTCGGTGATCACCAGGAGGAAGACAGTCAAGGAGAGGAGGACTGAGATGCAGAGAGTCACCTTCTCGCCGCAGTCGGAGGGCAGGTAGAAGACGAGCACAGTTAGGAAGGAGATGAGCAGGCAGGGGATGATGAGGTTGATGGTGTAGAAGAGCGGCAGGCGCCGGATGTAGAGCGAGTACGTGATGTCCGGGTAGATCTCCTCACAGCAGTTGTATTTGATGTCGTGCTTGTAGCCCGGGGCTTGGATGATGGCCCATTCGCCGCTCTCCCAGTAGTCCTTGAGGTTCATGGAGGAGCCGATGAGGACCAGGTCGATTTTGGCCTTGTCATAGGACCAGGACCCGAACTTCATGGTGCAGTTCTGGTAATCAAACGGGAAGTAGGTCACGTCAATTTTGCACGAGCTCTTAAAGATGGCCGGAGGCATCCAAGTCACTTCCCCTGTGTACTTGAGCAGAGCTTTCGTCTTGTCGTCCACCTGGAAATCCCCAACTGCACTGCAGGGACAATGAGGAGGCACATGGTCATCGCAACGTGGTCTCCGGTCCCGCTGTCACGCGCCAGCAGGTAAATGCTAAGCAACGATTCGCACACTGGAACGTGAGAGCTCCCAGTGCGGTGAAAGGTCACCTGTTTCACCACACCACATACCAATGGGGACACTGAGGCCCAGGACCCCCCCCCCGCAACACACACACAATCTGACACACTCATCACCGGAGGACGTTGCTGGTTCATCCCACCACATACCATACTTTTTACTGAGACACCCCAAATGCCCGAAAACTTTCCCTTTAAGTAAAGAAATAGGACGAAAGTTGTCATCCTAGAAGCAGGTGACCTTTGGGGGATATTTGCCACCCTCTGCGCCTGTGGTTTGGACCTCATCAGTGCCTCCTCATTCAGTCTCCATCGGGTGCCCGGCGTGTGCACACTGTGTGTGTGACACCATGGCGGGAGCCCCCGTGAACTGAACCCTGTCAGATGGGTTTGTCACCAGTCCGCATCTCCTCCATTCACCGCGCTCCCCACTTCTCCCAGCACTGCTTTAGAATAGCCGTGGAAGCTATTCCGTCTCGCAAACTCAGCATAAGAGGTTCCTTCGCACCTTCTTTTCCCTACCTGCCCCACTGTCTCCCCATGTTTCTTCTTCCTTCTAGAATAAAAGAAGGCCTTTTATGTGCTTGGTAGAGTAAAACAAAGGAAAGGGATCTCTTGGTTAGACAAGCAGAAAGAACAGCCCACTTACAAGTAAGCTGACTGTATATCCTGGTTTGTCTAGGACAGTCCTGGTTTGTATCCGGGGTCCCGGGACACCTGCTAACAGTGTCCCCTCTCCCAAAAGTCACCCAATTTTATAAAAACAAGGAAATTAGACTGGCATCAGATTTTGACAGCAACACTTTGTACCAGGACACAAGTCAGCATTTTTAAGATTTTCATGGAAGGAGGCCCTGGCTGGTGTAGCTCAGTGGATTGAGCGCAGGCTGGGAACCAAGGGGTCCTGGTTCGATTCCCAGTGAGGGAACATGCCTGGGTTGCAGGCCAGGTCCCCAGTGAGGGCCATGCAAGTGGCAACCATACATTGCTGTTTCTCCCTCTCTTTCTCCCTCCCTTCCCCTCTCTCTAAAAATAAATAAATAAAATCTTAAAAAAAAAAAGAGATTTTCATGGAAGAAAAAAATAAGCCAAGGATGTTCTATCCAGGTAAGTCACCTAAAAGTATTATCTAAAAAGGCTGCAATGAGTTAAGAAGTTGTGGGGACTTAGGGTAAATTGTGAGCCCTTTCTGAGGATTCTATTAGAGATTGAATTTGAGAAAATCCAAGCTCACAGGAGAAATTTTGGCATAAGAAGTTCAAAGGTGTTTCTAGGGTTGAAATGAAGAGAAACCCTCAATAGAGGACCAATCCTGAAATTCTATCAGAGAGGAGTGGGATGATTTTCTCTCAATATTATTTTCAGTTTCAGATTCTAAGGAAATTCCTTACGATATCTGCTTCTCCCAAGTTCAATTTCAACCACCTCACCATGTCCCTCAGTATTGTTACAACCATACTTCCTAAAGTTCGCAGTTCACCCAGGATTTCCAGAAAGAAAACAGTTGTAATGCTTCAGCCATGAGATTAAAAATGTTGCCTGTGTTGTTAATTGAGGTCAGCAAAAGTTTTTCACGCCCTGCCTGACTCCCACAGGGCCTTCGGACAGGACAGCTCACCTCTGCACACCAGCCAAGTTTCTTGTGTCCCTGCTCTCCAGGGACCAATTCACAAACACAAATGGCATGAAAGAATGATATTCATGAAAGCTGTTTTTTCTTGGGAAAACAGTAAATAAGACACAGACCATCTCTGGGGTGGTTAAAGATCTCCCTTTGTTTAGCCAGTGACCAGAAAGTGGGATTCAGCCAAAAACAGCTCCTGCATCCCTAATACTAATTGTAAAATATGTTAATTGTACTAGTACAGCATAGAAACCTAATCACAGAATGCTTTTCTCCATTAAAATCAGATTAGACTAAATCTATATGAAGTGTTGTACTGAAAAATGCTTAATTGTTAAAACTTCATAGCTTTAAGCACGGGTGAAAAAATGTTTTCCAATACCCAAAAATAGCACATACTGTAAAATATGAGTTAAAATTTGTGTTGCCTAATAACAGAGCGATGCGCGGGGAGTGTCAGCTTTGTAAAACAGAGAGGTGCTGCGGCGCGCAGGTTCGGATGGGTGGGGAGGTGTGTGGAGAGGATCGGGCAGGGCGGGACTGAATCACCAGGGGGCAGAATGCCGCCTTCCTGGGGTCTCTCCTCACGGGGCCCACTGGGAGCTGATTTGCAGGGAGGTCAGTCCTAGGAAGGACCACGGGGCAGGGTTCCCCCCCACCCGCCCCACCATGTGTTTCCCTTCCTTGCCAACACTGCTGTTGTTCTAGTCTGCGGCTGCACATGTGGATGTTATAACTCAGGCCTGTCTTCCTGGAGCCAGGGGTCATGTCTGTTCCGTGCACTGCTGCATCTCCAGCAGCTGGCGCGCAGTTGGTGCTCAATAAATGCCTGTGGTATGAACCAGCATATGAAGCCCTGTGGGAAAAGAAAGGTCCGAGGGAGGCCGGGCCACCCGCGAGGGTGAAGCCGCCGCCCTTACTTGTTGTAGAGCACGATGTCAGGCTTCCAGATCTTCTGTGCGGGCACACGCAGGAACTCCGCCCCGTCGTAGTCAGAGGGGTTCCACTTCAGCTTGTAGTCATTCCAGATCTGGGGGGAGGAGGCGGCAGAAAGACCAGCGTGGCTTTGTTCTCTTGACACCACCCGTTTTGGTGAATTCCCACCCCTGCCGCATGTCACGGAGCATGTCCGTGCTGCAGACCACATGGGCCCGGAGTCTTGTGTGGGTGCGAGTTGGGGAGGCACAGGGCTGTGTGCAGGCCGCGTCCTGGCTCTCCCGGGGCCGCTGCTGCTCGACTGTGGGCAAGGCGGTCCCCACATCAGTCCCATAAGGACCAGTCTGGCCACCTGTAGTGCCAGGTCCGGGTCTGTGCCTGAAGCTGGAGCTGTTTGCACCCCTGAAATGGCTCTCCAGGAGCTTCCCCAGATGTGTTCCCCACCAAGCCCCCAAACAGGATGCTAATCACAGAACCTTCTCCCACCTCTAGATTGACCACGGTTGACCTCTGAAGGGTTTTGGGAAAGGAGCCACGATCTCATCGGGACCCAAGAAGGGTTTGGGTGCAGAGGCTGGGAGACCTGCGTCCTGAGCCCCTGAAGGGAGAGGTGAGCTGCCGCCTGGGGGATTGTATGCTGGGCGGCACCAAGCGGGCGCTATGCCCACCTGGCTTTCCAGACTCCTGGAGGAAGGCTCGTGAGCTGAACACTCAGTTGGCTGGGCTGGCGCAAAGCTCACCATCAGGCCAGTGATTTATTTGTCCAGGCCTTGGAGGGCCTCCCTGGGGAGGACACGTGGAAGACAATTTCTTTGGCCTCAATCTGAAGAGGAAAATCCAGAGCCCCTGCCCTGCCCAGGCAATAATGGCTAAAGCATCTGATTCTGACTTAAGGATGAGTCTTTGGTAAGAGAAAGGGAAGGAGGTGGTCTCACACCCCACCCTAGGGTCGGGGGCCAGGTCTCCAGGCCCAGGTCTGTCCCATTTTATTGTGACTGTGGAGAAGGCTTCTCCCTCCAAGCTGCAGCCTGTCATCTGTGACTGGAGGGATTGGGCCTTGCAGTCCTTCCTGGGGAAACCTTGGGATCCAAGCCCAAGAAGAAACAGACCCGCCGTCAGTGGACCCCAGTCTGGGTCTACAGAAATGAAGGCCCCAGCTTGGGCTTTGGGTCCTTCTTGATTCCCGGCAGCAAACAGAGTAGTCACCACCAGGGGGCAGTAGGGCCCAGGCCCTGGTCACTTACTTGCTTGAGCCACAGGTTGGTCTCCATGATCTGGTTTACTTCATCCTAGAAAGGGAGATTAAAGTGGACGTACAAGAACTAGGCTGTAGGAAAGCCTCTCCCTGAGGCCCTGTTCCCCACGGCCACGGCTTGGGGCCCCGGCACTTACCACCTTCACCAGCTGAGACATGGACACTTCAAACTGGATGATGACGGGGTCAGACACGTTGGCCACAGGCCGGATGATCTCGTTGTAATCTTCAAACAGCCGCTCAAACAGACGGTGCTCGGCCTCGG
Organism: Micronycteris hirsuta; assembly: GCA_004026765.1. NCBI lineage: Eukaryota > Metazoa > Chordata > Mammalia > Chiroptera > Phyllostomidae > Micronycteris > Micronycteris hirsuta. Next base: position 18,993 of record PVJI01014812.1, read on the forward strand.
AGCCACCGGCCACTGGGGAGAGTAGCCTGGTCAGACCCTGTCCCCTCCCCAGGGACACCGGCCCGCCACAGCCTGCTCTCCACCTCCTAGGAGCTCTGTGGAGCTCAGTTTCCGATTGGTTTCGCTCCTTCCAGTTACAGGTTGGGAAACTGAGGCCCAGGCAGGATAGAGATTCCATCAGGTCACACACACTCAGTGAGAAGCACGGTGGGGTACAAGCCTGGCTCTGAATTTGGAGAGATCTGGTGCAAATCCTGTGTGAGTTTAGTTAGGCAAGTGCTTAGCCTCTCTGAACCTCAGCTTCTTTATCTGTAAAAGCAAAGACTAAACATGCCCATGTCACAGGGCTGTCATGAGTGAGGGCTCAGCCCCGTGCTAGCGCACGGTCTGGGCTGAGGAACTCCCCTGTCTTCACCGTTAGGATGGGGAGGCATGTAGTCTACAGACGCACAGCCATTCGCTGCTTCCATGATGGAGATGACTCCAGGGGCAGGGCCACCCAGGGCCACCCCCGGGACAGGTGTTTTGCCTCCCAGCCTCCAAGTAGGAGACCACAGCCAGGTATGGGGCTCTCCTTTGTCCCACCCAGGACCCTGTCAGGGTGTGGCTACCCATCCTCTTGGAAGCTGGGTGCCTACCCTGCTTCATCGATCTCAGAGTGCAACCTGGTTCCTGCTGATGCTGTCTTCACACCCTGATCAGACACCCTAACCTCTGAAAGCCTGGGAGACTCCTTTCCCCCCAGGCATCTTGAGTCAGCTGTCCGCTGCTTCCCACTTGCAATCTCAGGAGGGGATGAGGGGAGTCCCTGGGAAGTTCCAGCTTCTCCAGGTCTTGAAATGGGATGTGCCTGCTCCCTTCCCACTCCCCAAAGTAAAAAAAAAAAAAGTGGCTACAGGCAGGAGCTGCAGGGGGTGCAAGGCTCTCTCAGTAGTGGGGACCTCAGCACCCAGGCGGCAGATGAAAGCGCACATTCACGTGGCTTCTCCCAGTAGGTCCCCCCGTAACCCTGCCAAACCCTCACCCCTTGGTACGACCAGCTCTCCCAGGCCAGTGACTTCTGACAACGGGTCAGGGCCCCTTCTCCCTAACCCGGTGAAGGCGGGAGGCTCTCGCATTGTGGAGCGCTGAGAGATTACGGGAGGGGAGGCTGGCGCACATGCTTGGCCCCGCGGCCCGAAACGACTGCCTTCTTTACCCAGGGGGTCTTCAACTTTTTACCTCTCTGCATCAGTTTCCCCACTTGGGAGGCAAACAGTGGAGCCGACGCCCCAGGCGTGAGCCCAGGACTCTGCTCCGAGCAGAGGCCTCAGGAGGCAGTGCGCGGAGGGGAAATGGGAGCCCCACTCAGCTCGCCGCCTGCCGGAGGGAGGGCGTGAGGGTGCGATCCCCGACTCCGGGGCCAAGCTCCCGCCCCTCGGACCCCGCGTCCCCTCCCGGGGCACGGCCTCTCAGTCTCCGCCCTTGCGCGTACCTGGTATAAGCAGCAGCAGCCCCAGAAGTGGGTGCGCCCGGTGCGAGGGTGCGCCCATGGCCGTTCGGCGGGCTTCTCGGAGACGCCGAGCGATGGGGAGCGGACACAGGGTGATGGAGGCAGACCCGGCCGGTGGACTCCCCGCGCAGCGGCCACTCGAGCCAAACAGGGCGGATAGCGCGGGGTTGGGGTTCTTCCTGGCCTCCCACCGACCGAGCGCCGGCGCGCTCGGGAGTCCGCTCGGGCTCTGGGGTGGGGGGCGCTGTGCTGGGTCTGGTGTCAGGGTGTGCCCGCGCCGGCCAATCAGAGGAGGGCTGCTTGTAAGGGGGTGGGGCTGGCGGGGGTGGGGCCAGGGCACGGTTCCGCCCCGCGCGTCCTGAGAGGGGCTGAGGGCGGCGACGGGCGGCGCCACGTCGGAGTCCGTTCTGGCGCGTCCCGCGTGTGTTCCCGCCTCTGGTCGCTGGTCCACCTGAGAGCCTCCAACACAGGACGAGACCTCATGATTTGGACGCGATGAAGTAATTGTTAAATATTTTAGGCATAATCATGGTATTTGCTTTTTGAGAGTGCGGGAGGAGGAAATTGGAGTCAGCTGAGACAGTATCCATCAGGAACTGGCAATTGCGGTTCCGTGAGGAAATGGGTTTTTTTAAAATTGATTTTTAGAGAAAGAGAAAGGGAGAGACAGACATCAGTTTGCTGTTCCACTTATTTATGCATTCATTGGTTGCTTCTTGTATGTGTCCTGACCAGATTGGAATCCACAACCTTGGCGTAGGGGACGACGCTCTAACCAACTAGCGACCCTGCCAGGGCTTTAAATGGCTCTTGAATAGAGTCAACTACAGTGACAGAGACAGATGAGTGGGTGCCAGGGGCCGAGTGTGGAGGGGGCCAGGACCATGAGGAGCAACACGAGGGGGTTATTCGGGTGTGGATTTCATATGTTCTGATTAAAATGTATTCTCCCGGCCAAGAGGAGAGTTTTTGTATAAAACTGTATAGTTTTAAAAATAGAATTAAAAAAAAACTTGTTGTCCATTCCACAAGTACTTAGAATGCGTATTATGCATCAGGCACTGGACAAAAGATAGCATCGTATTTTGCCATGTATAATGTGCATCCTTATTTTTCCCTCAAAGATTTGGGCGAAATATTGCGCGTTATATATGGCAAAATACGGTATGTGGCAGGGCCAGTCAGAGCAGTGGTGAGGGAGGCACGCCTGACCCAGCGATGGTGCAAATCAGAATAGGACCTGGGCTGTGAGCGTGGAGGAGGGTGGGGCCACCGCTTCCCTGTGAAGAACCGGGGATGACATGCAGGAGTAACAGGAGTCGTTCACGCGTCCAGCATACGTTTATTGTGCCGAGCTCTGTCCTGGGCCCTGGTGACGCTGCAGCGGACAGGAAGGCCCAGGTCCCTGCTCTCACGGAGCTCTCACTCTAGTGGGTAGATGTGGACCACAAACACGCCAGCAGATCAGAACCTGAGGAACTGAGGAGCCCTTGAGGAAGGTGGCAGGTTCCGTGCCCATGGAGGAGGGTGCTGTAAATGCACAGGCTTAGAATGGGGAGGATGCTGAAGCATGTGAGGGATTGAAGGCCAGTGAGCCTGGGGGACCAAGGGGAGTGGAGAGAGACGGAGTCTGAGGTAAAATGACTGGCACGTAGTAGGCGCTGCTGTTACGCCTTTCCTTATCCTGATGCAGGGAAGGAAGGGGGACTGGCCGGCACTAATCTGCCCAAAGCCCCTCCAGCTGGGGTTTCCTGGGTTCCTGCGAGGCCTTCGCAGAGGCCAGCCCAGGCCCCGATCCTTGCCCTTCCCAGGCCATGGCTGTTGGATGGGTTGACGGGTGATGGTGTCATATTCACGTTCAGCCTCAGCAGCTGTGACCCGGAAGGAAACAGCAAACTGCCCACTTGGCTGCTCACATCATTTCGCCCCACAACTGGGGGCCCTGGGGCTGCAGGGCAGCCTAGGGCCCCCCGGAGGGCGTGTGGGTCTGGAAGAGGGGAGGCAGGAAAAGGCCCACAGTGCCCAGCACGCACACAACCACGAACACCCACAGGAACAGCCGGTCCACCACCATGGCCACGTACTTCCAGTCCTCCACAACCTGTGGGCAGACAGAGGCGGGTTACACGGGTGAGGGCCGGGCTCCCCCCTGCTCCCCGAGTTGGGCCCTCACTATCTTGCCAGGACCGTACTCAGAAGAAGAGCTTGTGTCCTATATTCTATTTGTTACCAGTTCTCTTTTTCCTTTTCACAGCGTAGTTCTGGAACGTTTCCAGCCTGCTCTTCCTCTGCATGCTACCTAATGGACTCCAGGGATTCCCTTGAGGACGGGGCCTTGGAGAGGAACCGCGGAAAGGTAAGGAGGGGCAGATGCCCTCTTTTCCCCACAAAGCTGGGAGCTGAGGGGGAAACACCTGCTCGGAGGCCTGGCTCTGATAAAGTGTTGAGATGAGAACATTCACAGGACTGCGACACTGTTCTGCCAGGCGTGGACATGTGTGGGGACACATCTTACTGTGACCATCACATTCGATGTTCAGTGACAGACTTGTCCTTTCAAGTGTTACTTATTCAGAGGAGCCGGTGGAGACTGCTACACCCCAGCACCCATCACTTTGTCCTACAAAAGTGAACATGACCTCTTTTTAAACATCTGCACTTGGAGTCACCCTCCTGGCTGATTCGTTACCGTGGGGGCAATACTGTTTTCATTGATGTCTGTACTCCTGGAAGCTGTAATGTTTGTATGGCCCCTTGGCGCACCTGACGAAGGTGGGAGCAGATGCCCTCAGTGCCCTGGCTGCCTGTGTCCCTAAAGGCTACAGATGTCATTTCCAGCCCGCTGACACCTCCCACTTCAGGCCCCTGCATCTCTGTCTTCCCTGCCGAGGCTTCTCCAGCACCCAGGGTGCCTGCTGCATAGCCAGCTGCTACAACCACAGGGGTGGGAGCTGGGGGGCCAATGCCTGCCTCGCTCCTGGGGATGGCTCCTGAGGGTGCATTGGCTCCTTCCCGTGTACCCTCAGGAGGCCCCAGCAGTATCTTGCCCACTGACACCCAGGTTGCTTTCTTGTCCTTGCTCATGTCACTGTCCCTCCTTCCTCACTGTGCTGAGACCCCTTCTCACGTAAACCGCTTCTGCCTTTGGGGAACCCAGAACAAACAAAGAAGAGCACTGGTCCTTCCTTTCTGTCCCACGATGTGTGAAACTGTCCTAGACCTCATTTCCGCTTTGGATTCCATATTCCAACAAAGAGCTTGCGAGCCCTCGGCCCACAGGAATTAGCTGTGGGAACAGGGACCCTGGCACCTGAGCTCCACCCACAGGGCAGCGGGCCTGGCCGGGCTGGCAACTTACGCTCTGGTCCTGATCGTCACTCTTCATGTGCTCGGCGATGAAGCTGACGCCTTCCAATGCCTCCTGCACATCCTGCTGGAACCTCCCAGAAGGTCTCAGCCGGAAATCCCTGGGGGTCCTCACCACATCGGAGCCGGATGGGGACTTGGGCGCTGCAGAGGCAGGACTCACAAAGTACATGGAGCTCCCGTAGAGGCTGGAGGAGCCTGCAGGGCCTGTGGCTGAGGCGGTGGCGGCGGTGGCCTCAGACTGGGGCAGTCGAGACTGGCTGGGCTGGGGGGCCCTGAGGGGTTTGCTGTCAGGGCGCTTCATGAAGAGGAAGGTGGGCAGCTGGTGCAGGAAGCAGCGTCTGACCCAGGGCGCCATGGTGTGGGTGCTGGGCGAGCGGTGGTGCACGTTGAGCACGCACACGCTGGTGACGATGGAGAAGGTGACCAGCACCATGGTGAACATGAGGTACTTGCCGATGAGCGGCACGTCCAGGGAGGTGGGCGGCACGATCTTGGAGATGAGCAGCAGGAAGACGGTGAGCGCCAGCAGCACGGAGATGCACAGCGTCATCTTCTCGCCACAGTCGGACGGCAGGTAGAAGACGAGGATGGCCAGCGAGGTGATGAGCACGCAGGGGATGATGACATTGATGGTGTAGAAGAGGGGCTTGCGCCTGATGATGAAGTCGTACGTCACGTCCACATAGCTTGGGTCCTGCGGGTTCACCGTCCTCCGCCCAGGGAGGGCCACTATGTCCCACTCGCCGCTGGGGGTGAAGTCGTCCATGCTGGCCGTGGGCGATTTGAGCACCATGTCAATCTCCGTGCGGTCATAGGTCCAGGAGCGGAACTTGAGGCTGCAGTTCTGCTGGTCAAAGGGGAAGTGCTTCACCTCGATCTTGCAGGCGCTCTTGCAGATGGCTGGGGGCAGCCACATGATGCTGCCGTTGGAGCGGACCACCACGTTGGTGTAGAGAGACACCTCGTAGGTCCCGTCGGCACTGGAGCGCGGCAGGGCCCAGGGAGAGCAGTGTGAAATCCCCAGACCAGGCCGGGCCTGATGCTAGGACTCACCGAAGACCCTACAGGATGACTTTCACTAGGCACCCCCTGCCCCATGCCGTGCCCTCCCCGGGAAGCCTGCTTCACTGGCAACTAAAGGAAGGCTTCACCCGAACCAGCTCACTAAGGCTGCGCAGCAGTCCAGGGAGGTAGGTTTTGTTATTATCCCATTGTATGCCTGGGAAAACTGAGGCTCAGAGAAGTTAAGTGACTTCTTCCAGGTTAGGAAGCTGGTCAGCAGGGCAACTGAGAGTTGAACTCAGCTCTGCCCTGGATCCCACGCTCATACGCATTCATGCTTCTGCTGGTGTAACTACACCCTGGGAGAATCTCTTTAGCTCCCACCACTACCAAAGATGTTCACACATAGCGAAGCCCAGACAGAAAGAGCACCGGTCTTGGGGTCAGGGCACTGGCTCTGCACCCAGCGGTGCCAGAGTGCATCTCGGGGCCTCCCATTCCCCATCTGCAGAGGAGCACACTGGCTCTGTTCATCTCTAACTCCCCTTCCATCATCACCACAGCCAGAGTGTCAAGGTGAGGGACACAGGGGGCCCAGGGCTGGACTCAGGACTGGAGGACCCCAGGGGCTGGACCTGGCCCCAGCCCCGCTGGCCCTCCCCGCCCCTGCCCCGCCGCCACTCACTTGTTGTAGAGCACAATGTCAGGCAGCCAGATGCGCTTCGCAGGGATCCGCAGGATGTTCACGCCCTCATAGCGGGAGCTGTTCCAGGCCAGGCGGTTGTCGGTCCATTCCTGAGCAGGCAGGCAGGGTCCTGTCACTTGTAGGCCCAGTGCCACCAACAGGTAGCCCTGCATTAAAGGCCCCCTGGGCTGGGGACTCTCAGGGTGCTTACCTGTTTCAGCCAGACGTTGGTGGTCATGATCTGCTCTCTCTCATTCTGGGGAGGGAGAGGGGTTATCAGATCACGGGGTAGGAGGAGCCCCACCATGCAGAGCCGCGTTATCATGTCATCACATAGAAGGCCCTGAGCCCTGGCTGGTGTGGCTCAGTGGATTGAGCACCAGCCTGCGAACCAAAGGGTCGCCAGTTCGATTCCCTGTCAGGGCACATGCCTGGGTTGCGGGCCAGGTCCCCAGTAGGGGACATGCAAGAGGCAACCACATATTGATGTTTCTCTCCCTTTCTTTCTCATCTTTCCGTCTAAAAATAAATAAATAAAATCTTAAAAAAAAAAAAAAGACTCTGAGCTCCAGAGCCCAGGGCCAACCACCCGCCCCGCCTCTGTGGGACGGCTCAAAGGTGTATCACACCCAATGAGTCTGAGACACAGCCCCTGTGCGTCACCCAAACTGGTCCTTCTCAGTGAATTGTGCCCCAGACGTGCGCCGTTTTGTCTTCTCTACTCTCCATCGTTTTCCTGTCATTTGTGTAGATATTTTCCACTGGCTTCTCTTCGAGGCCCTTCACCTTCTCTTCTGCTGTGACCAGTCTGTTAGTAAACCCATCCCATGATGGGCTTCCAATTCTCCATCACTATCATTTTTTTAAAAGATTTTACTTACTTATTTTTAGAGAGAGGAGAAGGGAGGGAGAAAGAGAGGGAGAAAGCAATGTATGGTTGCCTCTCAAATGGCCCTCACGGGGACCTGGCCTGCAACCCAGGCATGTGCCCCGACTGGGAATCGAACTGGGACCCTTTGGTTCCCAGCCCGCGCTCAATCCACTGAGCTACACCAGCCGGGCTCCATCACTATCATTTTCAGTTATTAGTAGCTATTTCCTTTTTAGAAAATTTGTGTATTTTTTATTTGTTTACTTTTAATGGTGGTACAATGTACATAAAATAAAACTGACCACCTTTATGGTAGTTTTTAAAAAGTTTGTCTGACTAAATCATCTGTTTGTCTTTTAACATTGTGTTTCTTTTTTCTCCTGCTCTTTTCTTATTGTGTGTTATGCTATTGGGTGCCTAGCAAATTTTTATCTGACTTTATAGTCAGGCGTCCTTTACCAATAGGGATATTCTCTGAGAAAGGCATCCTTAGGTGATTTCATTGTGCGAACATCACGGAGTCACCCACACACACCTGGATGGTACAGACGGCCCCATGCCTGGGCTGTGCGGTCGAGCCTATTGCTTCTGGGCTGCCACCTGCAGAGCTCGTTACTGTACCGAATACTGTAGGCAACCGTGATGCGTTGTGATATGGCATTTTGACACCTACGATGTACCACGCGGTTGGAATTTTCAGTTTACCTTGAGGGGCCACTTTCGTATATGTGGTGTGTGAGTGGCTAGGACATCGTTACTTGGTGCGTGGCTGTGTCTGTCTCCGTGGAGTGCTGGCTTAGGCTTTATGGCAGGCAGTTCGAGGAGGGGTGATCACCTTAGTCTAGCGAGAGCCGGTTGAAAGTAGGCTCAGTGTTTGTGAGGGCTGGTCTATTTCTGTTTCACTCTTAGGGGTGGTCCCTTCAATGTCTTTTCAAAGCCCCTTCTCTATGGTGAAGCTCAGATGCCAGTGTGTGCCCCCAGCCCCACGGGAGTGCTGAGCATTCACTAGGCATCCCAGCCTCTTAGGCAGCACTTCCTGCTCAGCCCTTAGTCCTATTCCGGTTCACCAATCACCAAACACGGGGAAGAGCACCGGATAAATCAGGGTCAGCTCCTGGAGCCTGGTCCCTCAGGTCCTGGCCGAGCTCTCCCTCACCTCAACAGAGCAGGGGGGCAGCTTTGCTAACTACGCTTAAGGAAAGGTGAGTCTGCAACAAGCTACTCTGCCAACACTGAGAGTGGAAAACTTTCATTCGTCCTTAAAAAAATATTTTAAATTTGAGATATCTTTCCCATACAGTGAAATGCACAGATCTTCTGTGTAGTTTTCTCAGTTTTAACAAATGCATTACCCACGTAACGAGGCTCCTTTCAAGTTGTAGAACATTTCTGACACCCAGAGAGTTTTCTTGCGCTTCAGAGCCACCCCTCATTCCCCTTCACCGTTAGTGCACGCACACGGACAAGGCCAGCCGGAGAGTCAGGGACTGCAAGTCTGGGCGACAGAGGAACAGCCCAGCTCCCCAACTCCCGGCTCTGCATGCTGAGTGGCCATCCGTTTCCCCAAGACGCAGCCAGGGCGCCGAGAGCCCAGTCCCTCCTCCCCGCACGCACCACGCTGATGAGCTGCGCCAGGGAGAGCTGCAGCTGGATGGAGATGAGCTGCGAGGAGTTGGCGGCCGGGCGGATCAGGTTGCTGTATCGGGTTTTGTTCAGAAGGTCGTCCATGAGCTTCTCCTCGGCGTTGGCCACACGGCAGTCCCCTGGGGACACACAGTCAGACCTGCTGACCCCGCTCCAGTGATGCCCACTGTGTGGAGGTGCGTGCTCTGAGGGCCTGCAGCACGGGGGTCCTCGGGGACTCCCAATTCAACATCCAGGACAGAGCTCAGCTGCCCTCCCACGCCCCAACTCGCCCTCCTCCCATTCCTCTCGCAGCGAGTGGCTCCCCACACTCTAGGCTTCTAGTGGCCGCCTCGTTCCATCTACACCACCTTCCAAGTCTCTCTGTCTGTTCTCCAGCTCCGGTCCTCCCTTACCGCCCTGTCTGGGCTCTTCAGGGAGAGAATGTGTTGTGGGTGGTGGGGCACCTTGGAAAGAGGGACACTCAGAGGAGGGTCAAGGACACCTGAGCAGGACAGTCCAGGAATGGGGAAAGAGATGAGAGTGTGCAGAGAAAGTGATGTGGGTGTTGGAGAGCAGGTGGCAGGATGTAGGGAATAAGGGAAGCTGAGGAGGTGGGGGTGCCAGGAGGGGTGGCCAGCTCACCAGGCCTGGGACTGTAGGGCCAGCTCGCTGGTCTTACCCAACTCCTCCATCTTGGTGGGGCCAGGGGGCTCCCAGCAAGAGCAAGTGTGAGGCAGATTCTGGGTGGGTGCTGGGTGGACCTCAGGCCACCCTGCCTGCTCCAAGCACTTTCCAAATTGCTGCCTATGTAGAGCACACACCACTTTTAGTGCCCTGCGAATGATGCTCCCAGCGCACCTGCTCCTGCATCCCTCCCCCACACCGCCTTGGGCTGTCCAGACGGTCCGCTGTTGCTTGGCCTAGATTCTGAGGCCTGCCTCTCACACCCTGAACCCCTGTCAGATGGCAGCTGCTTGAATGCCCTGGAAGCCGGTCTGCGGCCCCAGGCTACAGCTGGGGCCCTCCCACTGCCCCTCTTTGGTATATATATTTCGGCTGACAGGTCATTTTATAAAGAGGGGTATGACCTGCCCACACCCACCTGGCACATCTGGGATAGCTCCTGGTGCCAGCCCTGCAGTCCTGGGGAGGGCTGGGTCCCATATCTCTACAGCCCCGGGAGGCTTCTCCACCCTGGTTCCTGAGAGGCCAGGGCTGCTGTGCAGGCTCTGGCTCTGAGCCCTCCTGGGGTACTCAGGTTGTCTGCCTCTGGGCCTGTCTGGCGTTCAGCTGGCCCGGCAGGAGCCTCCCCCATCATGAGGACCAGTTATGGGCTCCTGAATTATAGGCTCCAAAAGCCTTCGATCCTTTACCTCAACTCTGTTTCTCAGCTGGAGAAACAGACCATAGAGGGGAGGCATTGCTCCAGGATCCCCAGCAAGGCAGAGGCAGAGCCAGCTCTAGGAGCCCTTCGGACCCAGGGGCTTTCTTTCCTGCCCTGCTAATTCCCAGGAAGGAGGCTGCCCCTGCAGGGGCCTGTGGTGTTCAGAGCCGAGTGTGGGCTCAGCGCCTGTGTCTGGACTTGTATGTGAGTGTCGGGGCTGCTGGGGGCTGGAATGCGCTCCCACCCTCAGAAGAGAGCTCAGAACAATATACGTTTTAGACTTTCCAATCTGCTGCTTTGTGCGCTGTGAGACCTGCCAGTTCCAAAAGACAGAGGACAGGCGTCTCACCCTAAGATGACAGGGTGGCCCAGAAGGGGCAGAAATTTCTGGGGCGCAATCTCACGTCTCTCCTCTCACTCTGGGGCTGACTCTGTGAAACCTAGAGCTGGCCACCAGGGGTCAGTCACGACCCGTTGTCTGATGGGGAGTGGGCCACCTGTTTGTGTCCTGGGTAGGCTTTCCCTGAGAACGTGGCCCCCCCAGCAGACTGGGGTCAAGGCTCCAGGACCGCAGCTGGAGTGCTGACCAGTACGAGTGTGCGTTCAGTTCCAAAGGGCATTGGTGGTCTGAAAATCTGTTGGGAAAATGGGACGACAAGCCCTGACTTGAAATCAAACTGCGAAGGGAGTGGTCACAGAATCTTCTTGGCAAATGAGCACTGGAAAGGCAGTGATGGTCATGGGGGGGGCGGGGAGTAGGAGTGTCTTGAACTGAGGCTGATGACAGAGACCTACATCTGTTAAAAGGTAGGTATGGATTTTTTTTTTAAGTCGGAGGGTTTTACTGGTTACAAAAAGCTCACCTTTACCATCAGCAGCCTCTTCCATCATGTGCGAGAATCACCTGGATGCCAGATAAACGCAGATCCCAGGCTGCGTTTCCTCACAGTCTGCTCTGGAAGCCAGGACTCTGCGCCGGGGCATTCTGCTGCCCGCAGCCCCCTGGGACTGCGCTTCTCACACACAAACCTCCACTTACTCACACCTCGGAGTCGTGGTGATTATCACCCCACAGAACAGATGGGGAAACTGAGGCCCAGGGGAAAGTAATGGCACAGGTTTGCTGGCAAGTGGTGCCAGACCCAGGACCCACACCAACTGTGGCCACCGTCTTTGGCTCTGCTTTTCTGTCCTGCCTCCAATGTCCCTGTGCTGTGTCTCTGTCCCAGGAAGATAGGAAGGAACCTGGGGCTCCAGGCTAACCAGGGCTCGGAGGACAATGTTGGGCCACAGAGTAGGAGCTGAAAGGGTCCTTGGAGCTCAGGCAGGGAAACTGAGGCCTGGGGACTCGGGACTCTGACTGGAAAGGCTGAGTGGGTGTCCCTCCTGGGTGTCAGGAACTGCAGGCTCCTGCGTGGCCCTCAGCCAAGCTGGCTGTACAGGCCCGCCCAGGGTGGGTGACCAGAGGCGTTGGGATTTCCTAAGAGATCCCACCCAAACCGCACACATGCCCGGGCTGGCGGGCTGGGCCAGCCCCCTCCCACGGTGGCCAAGCGGCTGGCTTGCTCCGGGAGTCCACGCGCTCAGGGACAAACCTGGGCGACCAGGAGTCGATATCTGTAGGTGTCCGCAGCCCCCCTTTGAGAGCCCCGACCTGTCACCCCAGGACACAGGCCACTCGGCCAGGACACCCGCGGCCACACCCCTCCCACCTGTGGCTGGTCTGGGGCTCTGGACCCGGCGCCCTCCCTCCTTCCCCGCTGAACTCACCGTGCCCGCAAAGGGCAGCCATGAAGAAAAGGACCAGGGGGTGTGCGCCCCTCATGGCGGGCGTGCCCGGGAGGCGGCACGCGGGCTGGTGGCGGATTGCTGGGCGCAGGTGGCTGCCAGCCGGTGACAGGGCAGGTGTGGCCTGTGCGGCTGATGGCCGGAGGGCGCTAGGACCCTGTGGGAGCCTGCCCAGCCGCACAGTCTCGGCTGTGGCTCCGCCCAGTCAGGGCCGGGGGGCGGGGCCTGCGCTTCTAGACCCGCCTGGAGGGCGGTTGCCCAGTGGTGGCCAAGGTAACTGCTAACCTACTTCCCAGGTGGCAGGACAGTGCCTGTGTGTTCCGTACAGTTGGGGAGACTGAGGCCCATGTCTGCAGACACCGGGATGGGGCGCTGAGGACAGGGGTGGCACTGGGGAGGGTGCAAAGGGGGAAAGAGTTGGGGCTGAAAATGTACATCAGTGCCTTTAAGAATGCCGTTCTGAAGCTCCTTGGAAATACAGGAGAGTCGAAATTCAGGGGGAATAGCACCGTTGTGCAAAATAAAAATATCACAAACATATTTTATGCCACCAGTATTTTATCGCTACGTTACAATGTTTTATCAGTGGGGACTTGCCACCTACGGGGTATGAGGCTCCTCCCGAGTAAGGAAGTGGTTGGCGACTGGACAGGGGCGGCAGCTGCACTAATCACGTGGGTGTGCACTTTAAAAAGCTCAGTTTTCTGTTGTGTGAATTTCACCTCCGTATAAACAAAAATTTTTTTCTATTATTTTAAACAAGTGGTTCCTGGCTCTGAGGCCCTCTTTGTCAGGCTGAGATCTTGCTGTGATGTGAGGTTGTGACTGATGCATGCAAGAGGGACAGACTGTGACCCCCGAGCCGAGTCTGAGAAAAAGGCTGCGATTGTTCAGCTTCGTGGAGGGTGGGGCAGGGAGGGGCTGCAGACCGTGGAGGCCAGGCTGGCAGGCGGAAGGATGGCCTGGGGACAAAGACACAGTGAAGGGACCCTAGGAATTCGCTGCCGTTTGGCTTGGAGCATGCGGACGGTGGTGAGAAGTGGAGACTGAAGTTCGCAGTGGAGGTTCGGTCAGCTGGGATAACGGGCTTGGCTCCGGCGCAACTAGGAGCCTGAGGGAGTCTGGGGGTGACCGAATAATTTAGCTCATATTTGCACTTTTGAAATACAGCATTGGAGACTGCAGGCTTGGAGGCGGAGCGGCCAGGCCTGGCTGGGGTGGGGGGCTGGGGCAGTGACCCAGGGGAGCAGAAGGAGGGGGTGAGAGAAGGCTGTGAGGATGGGGGGAGCCCCCTTTGCTAGATGCCTCCCTGAGCTCCTGCCAGGACACTCCCTCCTCCTCCAGGAAGCCTTCCCCCTTCTCCCTCAGCAGCTTCCATGAGATCTGTCTCTGGGCAGAGTTGTTTGTTACAAGGGTCAGTCTGCCCTACAGCAGCCTGCAAGGGCTCCAGCACCAGGCAGGCTCTTGGTCCTCCTTTCTCAGGCAGGTGGGGAGGAAGCCAGTGTGTCGGCCCCTACTAGGTGCTACCCTATCTACTTCACCATTAGTTCTCAGTTTGTCCTCACAAGGATTTACGGCCCCCACTTTACAGTAGAGAAAACTGAAGGGGAGGGTGGTCGGCGGAGCTGCCATTTCCATCCCTGTCTGGCCTCTGTTGGGTCCCCATGGCCCTTGCTCCCTGACATCACCCCTCTCGGCTCCTTCTCCTGCACCTGCGCCCTCTGCCGCAGGGCCACTCGCTCCCCAAGTGCTCATCAGTGTCGGGCACACAGCAGCTGAGGCCCCAGAGCCAGCATTGCTGGTGGCTCTGCAGCTGGGGATCGGGACTATGGGTCGGGGCTGACTCAGGCCAGAGACCTTGGGAGTGCAGACCTGAGGGGTTTCAGACAAAGGACAGCTGGTCCCCTCCGCTGTGGCAGGCCCCACCCAGGCATCTCTGAGGCCTGCAAGCCAGGTTGATGCTGTTTTGGTGCCTGCTGCTAACAGATCACCTTGCTCAAAGAGTCGTCTTCTGTTACCCAGCAGGTTGGAAGGGGTTTTCTCCATGGTCTCTCCGTCCTTGGGCTCCGTGGCTCTTAAAGTGCAGGTGGCAGTTAAGGCGGTAAGGCTGACAGACATGGGTTCCCATCCCTGCCCCTTGGGGCGAGGTGGCTTTGGACAAGCTCCTTTCTCCTTTTCCTCTCTGTGTAACTGCCCTGACCATCGACGAGGTCGTGTGGGCAACCGCGTGGCAGGTGCTCGGAGCAGCTGTGGCAGGGGGAGCTGCAAGAGTCTCTGTTATATCGACTTGGGTTCAAATCCTACTTCGGCCGGATAGTGTCTGTGGAGGGTAAGTCACCCACCTTCCTGAGCTGCGGTTTCTTCATGTGTAAAAAGATGGTAGATGGGACATTGTCCTCCCCTCTCTTCTCTCCTGTTTCCGCGACAGCAGAGGTATAGGCTTAATAGGGTCCTTCCCCAGGGCGGTCCTGATTTTTTCCTTCTTCAGTCATCGGAGTCATGACTAAGGGTATCGGTTTGTGTCTTAGGTTCTGAGGGAGACAGCAGATGAAGCTTTTCTACCCCCTGGTTTAACTCCAGAGTGTCTGCCCCATTCCGTCCTGAGTGGCTCCTCCAACCTTTCAGCTTGTCAGAGCCCCCTGGGCATTCAGGGTTCAGCTCCAGCGTCCCCTCCAGGAAGCCCGCCCTGATTTCTCCAGTCTTCATGGTCTCAGCTCTTGAATGACTTCCTTAGTCAGTATGTCTTTTTTTTGTATCTGGCTCTGTCTGGCCCCTCTGGTAACCCTTGGCATCTGGGCAAAGGCTGTGGTTCTGGCGGGAAAGCTGAGTCACGTGCCTCTGGAGCCTATTTCTCCAGCGGCGCTGGGGGCGGGGTGGCAGAGCCAGTGTCCTTCTGCCCAGTCCTGCCCCCGCTGGGCTTATCTCCCACAGTCATTCCGGCCCCCCCGCCCCCCGCCGTAACCAGCATTTGCCCTCTCTCTTTGCAGGTGTAGCTTCTTTAGACGCCGCACATCAGTGATCTCACACGGTGCCTGTGTCTGCCTCGCTTATCTCGCTGAGCCCGTTGTAACCGACTCGGCGTTCCTCAGTGCTCTCTGCGTCTTCTGTTTTTCACCTCTGACCCCAGCTGACCCTGAGGTCAGCCCGACCCGGGAAAGAAGGTGCCAGGCGGGTCCTCGCCTCCACTGTCAGGCAAGAGGTTCATCCTGCTCAGGTGAGTCTCAGAGCCCAGGCGCCTGCTCTGTGGGCCTCAAACGTGGTCGTAAATCACTGGGGACTCTGTGGAAAGGCAGTTGTGACATCAGGGCTAAGTGGGTCCCAGCTTCTACTTTCTGACGTGGGTACTGCTGGTTCCCTGCCACACTTTGCGGCACCATGGGGGCATGAGTGGGGGGGGGCAGAGAGGAGAGAAATTGGGGGGCGCTGGGCCTGGGTGGCTGTGATGTGTGTGCCTTCTTTGGGGGGAAACCAGTCCATCCCCCAATTTATTCCAGCCTGTCCTTGTCTTTCTCTTCTACTCTCGTAAATAGACTCTCAGAATCTCTGTCTCCCATCAACAGTAAACAGAGAGCTAGCTGAGTGTCAGGACATCTACACCCTGCCCCTGCCCTGGGGAGTCTGCCCAGCAATCAGGACCCCCAGGTGCTGGCAGACACGCTCCCTCCCGGCCTCCCCACCCAGCCCCGTGTTCAAGGAGTCATGCTAGCGAGAGGGGCCAGGGACGGGAGGTTCTGCAAGCTGGTGGCCAACCTGTGGGGACAGCTGAGGAGTGGCTCCTTCTGCCTCCTACACCTTCTGGCCTGGCCCACAGGGCACAGGGAAATGAAGTCAGAGGGACGGTCTCCTCCTAATGGGCCTTTCAAGGCCAGTGGCCAGGAGACGGAGAGGCCAGGAACCTGCAGGCTGGCGGCCTTCGCTATTGGTGCATTGTGAATATGCTCTATGTGGGCACCGGAGTCTGGGAGAACCGCGTCCCTGAGCCAGGAACGAATTTATAACATCCTCGAGTGAATTCATAAGTTCCAATCAAGATCCCAAAGGAATTGTTTTGTGGTAGGAAAGTGACAGTGAACTTTATAAATTCATTGTAAACAGCATCGATGAATGGTGGGGAATAGCCAAATACCAAAAGAAAAGACAAAAGAATGTAAGAGGGCTGATCCTCATCAAAGACGCAGCAAGTGGCATAATGGAAAATACAGAAATCCCCGGCGCACTCAGTGTTTAGAATTTGACAAACACAGCCTTTCACAGCAGGCAGGCAATGAATAAATGGGGCTGAGGAAAGTAAGGATTTCATCTTTCCCAAACCACATAGTAACATAAATTCCAAATGAAGTCAGAGTTAAAATGTAATAAATAATGCAAAAGGATGATGAGCCAGAGGAAAATACGGATATCCTGTCCACGAGGGGGAGGTCTCCTGTTTGACCCCCACGCAGACGCCCTGACTGAAAATGTGGCAGTGCAAAGGTTCGCACATGGAAAGATCATAGACACCGTTGATGAGCAGATGATAAATTCGGAGAGTTCAGTCCGTGTCTGAGGAAGGATTACTGTCGTTACAAATCAACCAGAAAAAGACATCAGCACAGCAGTGACGGGCGCACAGACGAGTGATTTAAAAATAAAGACCAACAAGCAGGAAACCTTTGAAACTATTGGTAACAACAATAGTAATAAAAGAAATGAAATGGCCCGGCTGGTGTAGCTCAGTGGCTTGAGCGCGGGCTGGGAACCAGAGGGTCCCGGTTCGATTCCTAGTCGGGGCACATGCCTGGGTTGCAGGCCAGGTCCCCAGTGAGGGCCATGTGAGAGGCAACCATACATTGCTCTTTCTCTCTCCCTTCTCCTCTTTCTAAAAATAAATAAATAAAATCTTAAAAAAAAAAAAAAGAAAAAGAAATGAAACGGAAACCCCTGTTTTTGCTGAACCAGCACAGATCAGAAGGCTATTTTTGTTTTTAAAGTCTGCACCCAAGGCTATTTTCATTGATTTTATTTTTTTATTTTATTTCTTTTGTTTTTTTAAATTTTCATTGATTTTAGAGAGAGAGGAAAGGAGGGGGAGAGAAAGAGAAATATCGATCAGTTGCCCTGCCCGGCTACCACCGCAGGTGCCCTGACCAGGGAACGGGAGGATGCTCCAACCGACTGAGCCACCGGCCAGGACCAGAGGATATTTTTTACACGACAGCGGCCAGGCGTGAGTTTGGATACACACAGACCCTCACGTGCTGCTGCTGCTGTGCTGTAAAGTGGTACAACTGCTTAGAAGGGAAAAGACCAAAAAACTTCGCGTATGTTTGCACCAGGAATTCCAAAAATCGGGTCCTACAGACAGAATCCGACCTGCACACTGCAAGCGCTGATCTGCACGCCTCGCAGTGGTGGTCGTACCAGGGAGCAGAAACTGCCTGCATGCGCCCCGGAGCCGAGAGTCAACAGCTTCCTCCCCGTCTCCCCACAGCCCCTCTCCCCACCTCCCAGGACGAGAGCCCCGGGGCGGGTCCCTAGCCATTTCTGGGGGTGGCAAGGGGTGGGGATGGGTAGGGGCTCGCAGCGCCCCCTGGCGGCAGGCAGAGCGGGGCTGGATTCAGAGGGGGAGCAGGTAGCTGGTGAGCTTTAACTTAGGCCTTGTTTCTTGGTCCTGGTGTCCAGAATGAATGGAAAGCATCTCCTGTCTCCGTAGGGATGCCCTTCTGTGTCTACTTCTTATTGCTCTTGGGCCCTCAAAGCCCCATGTAGTCTGTCCTCCCCTCACCCTACGCGCGCACACACACACACACACACACACACACACACACACACATACGATGCACACGCACAGGCCACAGCTCTCTGGCTAGAAGCTTCTCCAAGGTTCTTCCCACTCTGATGAGGTCACCTGCCCCTCATATGGGACACCGCCTATGCCCCATTCATCACAGCCCTGCTGCCTCCAGCCCTCCCCCTCCCCCCCCCTCCCCTGCTCCCTGCACAGCCAGAGTGACCTTTCAAATGCCCGGATCTGAGCGTGGTGCTTCCCTGCTCGAACTCCCCAGCTGACCTTTAGAGCCAGCAGGATGCACTCTGCGATCCTTGGCATGGCACCCAAGGCCTTTTGAGAGCTGGACTGCCCGTGTCCCCAGCCTGGTCTCTCTGCGGTTTCTCCGTGTGCCGTGCTCTCCTGGGTGCCTCCTCGCTGGTCTTTGTCCTTGACGGCCCCTCTGTTCCTACATGGGTCCGAGTCATCTGTTTGGGGAAGGACAGTTCGGCCCCTGCTCGGTGCTTCCTTTCACAAGGAGGGACACCCATCAGAGTGCAGGGCTCTCATCTCCTCACTCCCCGTCACGTCCAGGGTCACCTTGTCCAGAAAGTCTTTGGTGACTGACTGCCAGGCTGACTTTGGTTTCCCCTCTGCTCTCCACAGTCCCCTACATCCTGAGCTTTCCCCCAGATAAACAGCTGGGCAATCCGCCTCCTCCACCCCCCACCCTCTCTGGGCCCAGGAAGGCCGGTGAGCAGCTGACCCTCATTCCAGCCTCCCCCCTGGGAGCTGTCTTGGTGACCAGATCGACTGCTGTGCTGTCACAGGGCTTGTGTTCCGGTCACCTTACTGTACTCAGTGACGGCCCCCGTGCAGGAGTGGTGGTGCCGGCCGTTCGGACAGGCCAGACAGAAGCCGGAAAGGGCTTCCTTTATGCGAAAAGGTGAATATAATACAGTAAGTAGTTTTGAGAGAAACAGAGAGACCACATTCAGTTACTTTTATTAGTTTGTGGTTAAAATGTTTCTATTTTATTATTGTTGTTAGTCTCTTACTGTGTATACTTTACAGAGTAAACTTTATCCTAATCGCGTACATACAGGGAAAAACATAGTGCATCCAGGCTTCCGCGCTATCTCCAGTTTCAGGCATCCATGGGGGTGCGGGTGGGGGACCGCTGTGAGTGACTGGAATTGTACCCCAGCTCCGACTTGCTGTGTGACCTTGAACATGTGGCCCAGGTCTTCGGTTCTCTGTGTTGGACTTGATCATCCCTGAGGACCACTGCCTGTGTGTTTGAGTCCGGATGGCGCAGCGCTAGGCAGGCTTCTGGAAACATCTCTGGACACAGTCTGGACCTCGCCCCTCCAGGCACAAGAGCGGTGGCTGCCTCCCACTAAGTGGGTCCCTCCCCAGGGGACTGCGGCCATCAGGAGGCCAACGAGGCAGAGGAGGTGGCCTGGCTCAGCTCCCAGGAGCATCGGGGGGAGTGGGGACAACAGGGGTGTTTTTCATCAGGGCCAGAAGCCTCGCGGCCGCCCAGACTTTGCTCCCACCCAGGGAGACGCAGGTCTGAGGCAGTGTGGCACGGACGGCCTGCCGGTGGGGCTCCTGAATGCAGAGGGCCAACAGGTGGGGGCAGTCTGCTCTCTGAACAGAGCCGGCAGATAAATGCAGGGTGCTGGGGGCACCCCGAGTGCTCTAGATACTTAATGCCTATCAGCGTCCACTGCAGCTGACGCAGAGGGGCTCTCAGCGAGGGGTGTGTGCTGCGCTGGGGAGAAAATGAGGGTAATTGAAATTAACTTGGCTCCCACCGTTTCTTCCTCCTCCTCCTAATCACCGGAAAATCTGCTGCTGGCTGGGCAGGAGGGCCTGAGGGCCAGTGCCCCCGGGAGTCCAGGGCTCAATTAAGCCATGGCAAATTGGATTTCTGGCCATGAGTCCATGAGCTGCCAGATGGTATTAGGCCCAGGGCTGGGCAGATGGGCACAGCGGCTAATTCAATCTGGCTTCCCAGAAATAAGGCGTGGAAGGCTTGAGCCGCAGGCCTGGAGAGGGTGGGCCCTGCATGGGGCTTGGGCCTCGCACGGCCCGCCCCAGCGAGTCCTGGGCCTGGCCCTCGCTCTGGCCAGCCAGCCAGGCACTGAGAACCCTGAGAGCTGTGGTGGGTGCAGGTTAGTGCCAGGGCACCCGGGGTGCAGGGCTCTGGTTCCTTCCCTAGCGGTGGATTTGATGCGTGCTCTCTTTCTTTCTCACGCACACGCACACACACGTTCTTGCTTGTCTGGCTGTCGTCGTCTAGTAGAAAAAACAGAGACTAAAACACTAAGAGGGTCTTTCTGACCCTCCGTTGCCTCCTCTGTCCCGTGGAAGTAACAGCTCCGACCTCATAGGGCTGGGGGATCGTGACATGCAGTACCAAATGCTAAGGGCACTTCATGGTCCTCGGCACTTGGTCCTCTATAAGTGTCCCCTGTTGGTGTTGATACTGCTCTTATTGCCGCAAAGAATGAACAGATACCTGCCCTGGCTGGTGTAGCTCAGTGGATTGAGCGCGGACTGGGAACCAGAGGGTCCCGGTTCGATTCCCAGTCAGGCACATGCCTGGGTTGCAGGCCAGGTCCCCAGTGAGGGCCATGTGAGAGGCAACCATACATTGCTGTTTCTCTCCCTCTCTGTCTCCCTCCCTTCCCCTCTCTCTAAAAATAAATAAATAAAATCTTAAAAAAAAAAAAATGAACAGATATGAACAGATACCAGAGCCTGGTTGGGAGTCTGGGGAGAGGGGCAACCCAGTGACTGATCGGGAGGGGGGCGGGTGAGCGGTGCCTCCCAGAAGTGTGCATCGCTTTTCGCCCCTAAAACCTCTGAACGTGACCTCCTTTGTAAAAGGTGGGGTCTTGGTATCTGTGATTAAGAACCTCAGAGGTTATCTGGGTGGGCCCTAAATCCAATGACAAGTGACTCCAGGAGAAACAGGAGGGAAAGACACAGAAAGGACCCTGTGACCCCAGGGGCGGAGACTGGCCCGAGGGGCTGAAAGCGGAGGGCCCGTGCCAGCGGGGACCCCTCAGGAGGTGTGAGGGGAGAACTCAGGCGTCCCCCTTCCTGTCCTTTCCTCCCGTGTGTCTCCTTCGTCTTCACAGACGGCGCTCCCCGTGGTCACCAAAGGTCATCAAAGGCGTGGGGGTTTCTCCCGACATCTGAGACACCAGCTGAGTGTCCTACACTCAGCTCAATTCTGACTCTTTCTATCTGGACACAGCGCCAGATCTGTGGGTTATGGGCTCAGTCCCACAGGTTTGTCCCTACCCCAGGTGCCAATCACAAATAGTAGGTCCCTAGGTCACCTACCACCTGCATCTGACAGGGCCACAAGTCCCTCCTCGGTTTGATTACTTTGCCGGAGCAGCTCGGAGAGCTGAGGGAGGACACGCTTACATTCGCCAGGCTGCTACAGGCCGTGGTGGGTGAGGGACGCGGGTGCAGTCAGGTCAAGGGTGCATGCGTACCGGGTGAGGTCCGGCAGCGTTGGAGATGAAACCTCTCCTTGACTCTCTCTGGGCTTCTACATCCCCGCTGAGGGCCAGAGATGGACCCGCCTAGCGATCTCCAGGCCCTGGGCAGGGTGGGCCTTGGGGCTGGATGCCAAGGGCAGCTGCTGGCCCGCCATCGCCCTGAGCCCCGGTTCCGTAGCTTCCCGGCCGGCCCTGAACCCCGGCCAGACTCTGGAGGCTGGGGTTGTCGGGTCCTGTTGTAAGGCCATCTCAGGGTGAGCCTCCTGGGGTGTCAGCTCTGGCCTCCCCGGGGTGGGGGGTGGGGGGCTGAGGCAGGATGGGGCTGAGTGGTAGAGAGGTCTGAGGGGGCCGGGAGGGTCGGAGGTCAGCGCCGGAGTGGCCAGGCAGTGGGATGGGAAGGTCCTCCTTGAAGGCTCCTGGGCCCCCTGCCCCGTGCTCGTGGGGGCTGAGTGCTGGGTCCCTTCCAGGACCAGGGCTCAGCTCTGCCCATGCAAACAGGTGTGTCTGGCAGGAAAGTCAGAACTGAGCATTTGCGTCTCCTGTGCCTCCTTCTGGGACAGGGCCAGTGGTCTGTGGACCCTCAGCCTCCTGCAGGTTCCTGCGCACTGAAGCGAGAGAGGCTGAGATGTGCGGGTGGAGAAGCTGAGGGCCCACATAGCTTCGTTTGAGGAAAGATGGGCAACCCCCTGTGGTGGGGAAAGGCTCTGGGGAACCGAGCAGGCCTTCCAGATCCAGCCTTGGGTTTCAGAGGAAAGAGGAGCTGAGACTCAGGCGTCTGCTGAAGGACAGGGCTGAGGAGGGGGTGTTGGGAGAAGTGCTGGGGTGTTCTGCCCTGTGATGTGTGTGTGAACCGCCCTGCTGTGTCCCGGGAGTCACCCAGGGGGGCTGGCCACACTTCAGCGCCCCTGCACGGGTCGTGGGTCTTTTCCACAGCCATGCGCTGGCCTGGTGACATTCCATTTACTCTGGGACAGGCAGCTTTCCGGGCCACTGGTGCTCCATTAGCTGAATGGGGGCTTCCTGTTGGCGGGGCTGCCTTAACTGGTCCGGCAGCTGCTCTGTGGAGGGAGGCAGGAGCCTCAGGAATCTCTGCGTTACCCTGCAGCCCTGTCTCCCCGAGCCCTGAGCGGGCACTGGGTGGTGAGCTGAGCAGCCGGCATCAGCGGCTCTGCTTTCAACCTCCCAGCCTCTCCTTCCCTTGGCTGGGCTCCTGGGTCATCTCGGGGATCCCTTGCAGCCCCTCAGCAGTGGGCACAGTCATCGCAGGCCACTGTGACAGCTGCCCGGTGACAGTTTCAGGATTCCAACCAGGGGAAGTCCTGCCGGGCCCAGCAGGGCCCAAACGTCCCTCTGTCATCGGGAAGGTTCGGGCCATGGTGCAGCCACTCCAGATGGGTGGGTGGCCATGCGCCCCTGCTCCAGCGCTGGGCCTTGGCCACTGGGGGCCTCCTGGGAGGGAGGTCTGCTCAGCACAGCCTGCAGGGTGAGGGAGGTGTGGGTGCCCAGCCCCAAACTCCAGGAGCCTGCTCTCCTCCTTCCTGTTGCATCCTGTGGCTCTGACCCATCTGTGAAGTGGCAGCTGGAAGGTCGGAGAGACAGATGCCAAGGGCTTATCACGGGCCCCCAGCCCTGATGTGTGCCCCCTCAGGGCACCTCGCATCCCCTAGGATCCCAGGTGCATCTCTCCTTAAAGGCAGCATCCCTGTTTCTGAAGCCACCTGTGCTGGGCAGCACACGCGCCTTGTCCTTGGGTTGTGCAGAAGAGGCATCCTGTCCTCTGTGGGTGGTGGTAGCAGGAGGTGGTGGCGAGAGGGCAGGTTCTCCCTCCACCTTGTCCGCCACCGGGGGCAGCGAGGGCCAGAGCTGGCCATCCGCTGGGGGGAGCGGAAGGACAGGAGGAGAGAAAAACATGTTAATGTCTCAAATCTTGCTTCTGTCAGTTGTCTGTCTGGATGTAAATGTGTCTCTGAGCTGTCCTTCTTCCTCACGACCAGTGGCCTGGGCCACGGAGGGCGGAAGACCTTTAGAGCGAGTTCCGGTGGGTGCAGAGGGAGGAGGGAGCTCTGGGAGCTCATCTGCAGGCTGTGTGGGACTCGCTGGGGCCCCTCCCTAATTGCTTTTCATCTTCGAAGCCAGTTAGCAGCTGAAATGGGGCTTCACAACGGGCTCCCTGGCCATATGGCATACCGCCTCCCTGGGTGCCCCCAGGCCGGGGTGTGGGAAGCTCAGGGGTGACAGATGTGTTCCGTGACATTCAAGAAATTACAAAAACCTGCTTGCCGCTGGGCCTGGGGGTCCTGGTCTTGCAGGGGAGGGTCAGCGGTGGCAGTGAGGACAGGTGTGCGTTGGTGACCAGGCGGGGTGTTCTGTGCGCTGGCTCTGGATTCAAGGGCCTTTTACACAGAGAAGAAGTGTGTTTCCCGAGGGTTCGTGGTGGGAGGGGGCTCCTTGCAGAGGAAAGTGCAGCAGAAAGTGCGCTGGACTCCGAGCTGGC
>PVJI01014813.1:0-42967 GCA_004026765.1 Micronycteris hirsuta
TCATCCACTTCCCTAGCCACAATCCCATTGGTTCAGGAGCAGGCATGTGACCTAAGTGATCGAATCAGCATGGACTTTAGGGATTGTGTTTGAAATCCTAGGTGGAAATGTTCCCTCTCTTCCCCTGAACATTACTAAAAGCCATGTGAGGCCTGAAGTTCCTACGCCACCACTGGCTTCAGAATGAAGCCAACCAAAGAGAAAGAGCTGATCCGTGAAGGAGCTACAGGACAGACCCAATAAAACTACCAAGAATGAGTTACACTTCACGGCACCACATGTCCTGGATTTCCAGTGTTGAGAGTCAATATACTGTTTAAGTTGGTTTTCTGTTTCTGGAAGCCAAAGCACTCAAAGATATCTGGATGGAGGTTTCAGTTTCATAGATGTCTGTCTTTGTCAATACTCACCAAATGCTGCATTTCATTGTATGGAAGTTTTATCTCTTAAAGAACCATACACAAATAGTGATCCAGCTAGTGAATTGCACATTGAAGGTTTCAGAAGTATACGTTGTCTGCAACTTATTCCAAATGCCTAGAAAATATATAACCTGATGGATGAATAGAAGGGCTATAAAATAGTTATTATATATGATAGAGCAAGCTAAGTTCATTATGGAATCTGTGTTCACCGTAGAATTCTTTAAATTCTTTTTCTGCACATTTGCAACTTTTCATAGTAAAATGTTGGAGGAAAAAGCAACTTTGCTCTGTATGTATGAATGACCTTACATACTTTGAGATAACCTGTGGCCCTGGTCAGTGGGACATCGGGACAAGTGTACTTTATCAGGGTAGCTGAGGTCTATTAATTCTCTGTCATGATGACTTGTGTTGTATCTACTGGCATGCTTGGCTATCAGATTCTACAAGCCAGTCACTAATAAATAACATCTAACAAATGTGAAGGAAAATGAGTCATGGTTATATGCATTAGATCACTGCCTTAAACCTCAGGTTACACTGCTTTTTGTTGTCAGTTCTCAAGAAGAAAATAGGGGAGCATTTGAGATCTTGCTCCTCGGCTTATATCATCAGTTTGGCTCAAATCAACTCATATTTTTTAAAAAAAGAAGAAAATAGTATATTAAGTAGTAGCTTTAGTAAAGTTTTATTCTATCAACTTTATTATAGCTTAACTAAAGACGATACAAGGGGCATTTTATACCTCAAGGGAAAGCTGTCGTATATCACTACAGGGAATAAACCCTTGCTTTTTTTTCAGGGAATATATTTTGTGAAAGTTGCTTTTGTTTATGGAAAAGTTAAAGAGTAAAGGTAAGCAGAACTTCAAAAAAACATTCAGTGAAAACAGGACCTAAGTTTACCCCATTCTCTTTTCCTCCTGGGGAAAAGGAAAGGAATTGGGAAGCAAAACAGTACTCCTATAATCCAAGAAATTCATGCTACCCTGGACTAAATATATGTGCCTGAAGATAGCATATTGTGCCTGATGGAAATATTATAAAGAGAATTACACTTTAAATAGCAAACTAACCCAGAATCCACAACAGAAATATGTGCTAAATCCTTCTTCAACATGGGGAAAGCAATCCCTTCTTAAATATTTGCTTTGTAAACTTGCACTCTCATATATGGGTTGTCGTTAGACCAGCACATAATTATATATCTCTATACTACCCTCTTCTGAGTGCTCCTTGCTTTTCTGTCAGGATGCCACTCACAGTGTATTCCTCCAGAATTTCACAGCTAGTTAGAAAATGGCCAAATGTCACAGATAATAAAAATGCAGCAACTAAGCTTAATGAAACTGGAGAGGCATGAAGGGAGACGTTCTCTCTTAATGACAGAATGTTCATCAGAACATTTGTTTCTCACACCTTAAGTCAAGATCAGAGTAGCTACTGAGCATGCCAGGCTCAAACTGGCCCTTCTGAATCCTGCCTGATCTGCTTCAAAACACAAGGTTCAGTTCTCCACAGCTGTCCCGGTTTTGCCGCACAAAGGACAACCCCACAGAGCTGGATGGTCTCAATAAGGCCAATACCTCAGTGGATGCTGGTCTCTGGCTTGGAATCTCTGGGCAAACATCAGAATCAAAATCTGCAGGTATCAGTATTGTGGAAGGACAGTGTCAGCAGGAGTTAAACAAAGAAACAGGAACAACAATAACAGAACCACAAGGAGCAGCTGAGGCTTAAGAGTAGAAAGCTCTGAGCCTACCCCGATGGATGACACCAGCTGCTAACGACCTCCTCCTCTGCAGCTGCCATGGGCTTCCCGGAGCTGGAGGCCCTGGCATCGGGCCCCTCTCGCCACACCCTAGCGCAAGCTGATATCTGAAGACCGTACATAGGAAAGGATAACTTGTCCCCCACTCCTGGTGTGTTTTCTCTCTCTTCATCTCACCTCTCCTATCCAACCTAAAAAATACTCTCAAATCTACAGGACAAAAAAAAATGACTCTTTGTGCAGAACTGAGTAAGTCAGTGTTCTCTCTGGACTCTTCCCGGGGCGGCACCATCCCAGACAGCCCCGATGAAAATAGCCCCTGTTGCCCCTGCCGGCACTGCCACGGGCAGCAGCTGCCGCCAGCATGCCGTCTGACCCACTGAGCCCTCTGTCCCCACCCCGACTCCAGTGCTGTTCTGCAAGTAGCTAGTAATCCATGAAAACAGTCCCTGATGTAAGCTTCCAGGTTTGGTGAAGGCTGATAAATACTGGAGCAGGGGTCTCAGCCTGTGGACCCAGTCCTCCCTGGCAGGTAACCAGAGGGATAAAGGAAGGTGTGATGATTTACTACGGAGGAAGAGGGCTGATCATTCCCCCCTCCTTTGTCTTTTGCTAACCACTAACCTCACAGAAACCCACCAGGCAAGAGCCAGCATCCAATACAGGGAAGTGAGTTCCTGGTCCGAATGAATGCTACAACAGGAGAGGAGAACAATCTTCCTTCACCTCCCATCCTCTCAGTTCGAGGAGTCTTTAACTTACTTGCAGGTTTATTGATTCCAAAGCTGATGAAAGCCATAACTTAAATATCAGCATTGCCCTTTTAGAAAAGGAATCACAGAGAGTATATTGTTCATAAACAATTAACACTCCAATTATTTCGAAATAAGGTTTACTATAAAAGTGCTTAAGGGTATAAAATAATTCATCATTTATTGAACCCTTACTGTCTTCCCTTTGCATGCTTTTGGCAAGTGACAAAGTACTTTCACATGCTCTCCCTCCAGCAACAGGAGTCCACTGAGAGCCTGCTCTGTGCCAGAATCGTGCTCGCTGCCCTCGACTCCCACTTGTGAGGCAGGAAAGAAGTTCACAGCAGCAGGGTGCGCATGTGGGAAAAGCCTCCGATTCAAAGACAATCCAACGCTCTACACCAGGCTTCTCTGCATTGACTCCAAACACAATGACTCTCCCTTTTCTAGCCGCAACCCCCCCCAGTCTGAACAGGCAGTAATTTCCTGACTCCAGGATATATCTTCTCTGCTGTGTAGAAGAATGAAAGTGTATTCCTTCCATTTGGATCCTTGGGTTTCAGCAGTAGCTTCTGGGTAGTAACGTTTTGGCTAGTTCCTGCTATTCCGAGACAGGTAGTGTCTAGTAGAGCTAAGTTTCCATATTAAAGGTCACCAGTAGGGCTACCCCCTACGACATTCCCTATGCCAACCTAAAGTTCCTTAAGCTCAACGTGCAGTAAAATGAACTGTTTGTCTTTGTTCTATTCTGTATGTCCTAAATTCCGCATCTTAGACTTATTTTATTGTAGCTGGGTCTTTAGTTTAATGAGCTGGCTTTTACCTTTTATCTGCATACTGCACTAACGCTTGCAAAAAGCAAACTCAGGAAAGCAACTCGACATTTACCGAATGCATTTTTATGAGAAAGGCAACAGCAAGGCTGTAAGTGTCTAGTAAGGCAGTCTGTTATAAGAAAAATTGAACAATTTGAAGGAACAGCAATTTCCTACATCTTAGCTAAAATTCATTGCCTAGTAAATTGCTTTTAGGGAACCAGCTCGTGATTGGATGAGATTATGGTAATTAGCGTATTTAGTCTAGGTAGATTAACACAACTGAAATGCCTGAACCATTTTCTCTTAATTAAGCATTCCTCATCACATTCTTAATACTCCCCCCCTCCATTTCCATCCTCACAGCTGGGAAAATAGTAACTGCAATTTATCTTCCCATCAAAATCATTACGAATTCGAAACGAGTGAGGTTCAAGTTAAGTTTTCAAAACCACGTGGCACAGAAGACCTGGTTTACTAGTTAGTAGAGAAAAGTGACCATTCTACCTTGTCAAAACATAAACACTTCTAGAAATAAATTAGATTTTTTCTCAACAGAGGATGGAAAAAATCATTCGTCTACTTGTTTGTTTGCAAAAGTTGTCACACTACAATGTGACCGTCTTATAAACATAATTCTGTTTTATATTTGTCTTGTTATTACATCTTTAACCCTCTAAGTTACAAGTTGAAGACACCATTAAATTGCAGTCTAGCATACTCCTTATAAGCAGGGACTCTCTCAGCTCTATCACTTATAAGTAGGGACTCTCTCCGTTCTGTTACTAATTCAGCTGAATTAGTTTAGTGGCCTATGGCTAGTTAGTTTAAATTCCTCAGTTTTCACATATGCAACATGAGGATAATAAGCACATCTTCATAGAGTTGCTATAAAGATTAAAGACAGAAAGATAGATAGACACGCACACATACACACACACTTAGAAGAGTCCTTGGCAGGTAATAAATGTCATATACTTGTTACAGCCACTATGCTTCCCATTACCACAGAGAGAAGTGATATGGTTGGGCTTCTTATTTAACTGCTCTACCACAAACAGCTTCCTGGCAAATATCTCTAAGATCAGCCTATAGAAGAAACATGGAGTGGATTTCAGGTGTAATTAGAATCCCATGGTTGCACGGGCAAATTTCAAGAGAAAAGATTTATACATAAAACATATAAAGATAACTAATGATCTGAAAAATCTTAGTATAAACCCTACTAATATGAATGGTTTCTGTATGCTTAATTATCTTCAAATTAAGAATGTTCTGAGGTTTTCTTGACTATTTATGGCAGCTTTTCTTTGTTTTGTATTAAGGGCAATACTGTAAAAGCATACATGTAAAATATCAGTCCCTTCTGGTGTGGTAGTAATGCATTACTGGGAGTGAGAAATATCACTGCATTCTTTGGCTCCTCAAAAAAGAAAGCAAAATGGTTACTTAAAAAATTTAAATATGTTGTCTTTCATCACTCTAATGTGGCATCCAAATGCAATTTTTATAATAGTTTTATTGAGATAATTCACATACCACACACTTTATCCACTTAATGTGATAATTCAATGGTTTTAAGTAGACTCACAGAGTTATGGAAATCACCACCACAAGTAAGTTTAGAACATTTTCATCACTCCAAAAAGAAATGCTATCACCCGTTAGCAATCACTCTCCATTTTCCCCTCTTGCTGCTGCTGGCAACTTTTTACCTCTACAGATTCGCCTATTCTGAACATTCCATATAAATGGTAATACAGTATGTGTCCTTTTAGGTCTGACTTCTTTCATTTAGCATAACATTTTCGAGGGTCCTCCATGCTGTAGCATTCATCAGTACTTTATCCCTTTTTTCTGTTGTATAGATATACCACACTTTGTGTATCCAGTCATCAGCTGATGGATATTTGCGTTGGGGTATATGAATCATGCTGCTGTGAGCGTGTGTTTATACATTTTTAGGCAGACATATGTTTTCATTTCTCTGGAATATATATACCTAGGAGTAAAACTGCTGGGTCCTATGTCCCTGTTTAATCTTTGAGGAAATGCTGGGCTGTTTTCCAAAGGGGCTGCAGCATTTTACCTTTCTACTGGCAGTGTATGACGATTCCCATTTCCCCAAATCCTTGCCAACAGTTGCCATTACGTCTTTTTTTGTTATAGCCAGCCTGGAAGTGTGAAGTGGTATCCAAATGCACTTTTTAGATAGGAAAACATGGAGGTATGTTGGACAAGTAAGTACAATATTTTATGACAAGGGGAAGCACGAAGAGATTAGGAAAAGGATCCCAAGGGTCAGGCTGGAAAAGGAAGAGGAAATGTTTTTAATTCTGTTACTCAACTTCATGTCCTTACGCAACCAACTGCCCCATCCCAAGGGTCAGGATTGTGAACAGCCCTCAATTTCACATCTGGAGCTTATAATAATCATAACATCTTAGTTTATTGGTTTATTTCACAATGTTCCTTTCCATGTTATATTCCATTGGATCCAATACCACAAACCTTATGTGGGAGGATATTATTATTCCCCTTCTGCAGGTAAGGGCAGTAAGACCCAGAGTGGCTAACTGACCGCCCCCCCCCCCCGCCCCAACCAAAGGTGGTTAAAATAAATGAGTATATACATAAAAAATATCAAATGAATAAAATTCACAGAGCTGGGCTTGGATGCCAATTTTTTTTTTTTTAATTTCAAATCCCAATCCTTAGTTCCCTCTTTCCTCATCACCTTCATTTACCTCATCTTTGGTGACCCAGAAAGTAATGGATAAGCAAGAGAGGACAGTCAGGAATCGCGTGTATGTGTGAAACAATAAGAAGCAGGAGGCCTGTGCATCGCAAAGTCCCCACAATCAGACTGTAAGAGAGCAGTCAGGGATGTAAAAACAAGCTGGGACGGTGACAGCAAGGATGGCAGCATGCCCATGCCTGAATGAGAGGTCCCTGCAGAAATCAAGGAGCCAGGGCATCAGGCCACCTAAATCTCTAAGTTTTGAATATTGTGTTATCTGTACGTACAGACATATATTTAATTACGCACTCTATATTTATGCAAACATTTATTGAGCAATTATTTATGTGCCTGGCACAATGCTAAGCTGAGATTTTTAAAAAAGCAATGACTATAATTTTCCAAAGTAAAATTAGTTAACATTTATTAAACTTTTTACATATAGCATGGCATTTAATCCTCACAAAATTCCTGCAAGAAGAGAGAAGTGGAAACTGAGGCACAGAGAAGTTAGGTAAATTGTCCCAAGGTCACAGAATGAAGAAATGGTGGAGGCAGAATAAGAACCCGGGCAGTCTGGGTCTATACCCTGTGTTCTTAACCACCACCCAGTCCTTCCCGCCAGATCTTGCTTGGCTGGAAGTCACATGTGGTGACACAAGGAGACCAATAATACTAATTAATTGCAGCCACCATTTCTTGAATGCCCATTAATTCATGAAGCCCAGGAGCAAATTCTCACAACCAGCCCAAGAAGTACTTATCTTCATTACCACTGTAGAGGAGGACAGAGTTTCAGAGAAGTTAATTAACTTGCCCAAGGTCACAGAGCTATAACAGCTAATGCAGATGTGATGCCTACTGTGTATATATCAGGCACTGTTCTAAGCACTAACCCTTCTGATCCCCATCATAACACAGCGAGGCAGGTTCCATTATTACCCATCATCTTAGTTAAGAAACTTGTCCAAGGTCCCACGCTAGTAAGTGGCAAGACCAGGACTTACTCTGGCTTAACGTCCTAAGCAGAACAAAATGCTGGGGGGTATAAAAGGACTAAATGGTAGTGGAAAAAACATACAATAAAAATAAAAATTTTAGAAGTGCTGACTCTCGGTTACAAAGTGGCAAAGCAGAAATTCAAACCCAGGTCTGTCTTAACTCTTGAGTGAGAAAGAGAGCCCTCTATCTTCTTACCAACGTGCTAAGCATGGCCCTCAAACCTGCTATAGTGCCAAAGGGTGTTAGGGAACAAGGGGGTAACAGAAGCATTTAAACTGCATCTTGAAGGTGAAAGTGTGTGCTTGTTGGATAAAGAGGGGCACCATGCAATTTATTAAAGGAAAGAAAATGTATCCCATTGAGGACTTTGAAAGGACAGTGTAGTGATGAGAGACAAAATATTTAAGTGTTTCAGACTGAATTATAAAATCATTACTGTTTTAATTTTTTCAGTTAGAAACATTCTTGGTGAAGGAAAAAAAGCTTTCATTCACTTAAATCTGGCTATATATTAAAAAAATCATCAGGAAATAGAAATAGGCAATTCTTGTAACGTTAAACTCA
The DNA here is from genome assembly GCA_004026765.1 of Micronycteris hirsuta. Taxonomy (NCBI): domain Eukaryota; kingdom Metazoa; phylum Chordata; class Mammalia; order Chiroptera; family Phyllostomidae; genus Micronycteris; species Micronycteris hirsuta. The sequence continues at coordinate 8,069 of PVJI01014813.1, forward strand.
ATTCTTACTCCCAAAACTCACTTCCTCAATCTAAGTGCTGCAAGCAGGGTGGTTACCAAACCTTAGGGATCTCTGCAAGCTTTTCTCTCCTTCAAGTCTGAAACACAGCATTTAGAAACCATGATGAGCCTGGATATTCAGACCAAGAACTGGAAGGAACCGGTGTGCGTGCTGTTACCGCGGAGCGAGAGGACAGCAGGCAAGCTGTGGCTCAAACACTGCAGAGGTCCGGGTTGTCCTGGCAAACTGATTTATGACCAGAAGGGAAGCCGCGGAACCGGTCAGACCATAAGTACGATTCTCAAACAGGAATCCAAGAAGGACCAGGAATGGGATGTAAATAGAAAGCGGTGTTAGTTCTAAGGAAGGTCACTGCCCGACCTGGATGAAACCTGTCAAATCCTAAATCTGGCAGCAGCGGGGCGATGGGTTCTGTTGCCCAAAATGTGCACGCTGGGAGAGTTGACACCGCAGCAGCGCAGCGGGACAGGGTGCCTCCACGCCCCCTTGCGGGCCCAAATTACGACCGACGAGGATGTGCCTTTTTAGTGATAGGTACAGTGTTTCAAAAATGTTCTCCCAGTTTAGCCCTCACAACCACCTTTTAAGAGAGCCGCGGTGATCAGCCCCATTGTACAGATGAAATGCTGAGGCTCAAGGAAGTGAAGAAAGACTTAACAGCAAAAACGAAAACCCTCAGTAAGGGCGATCATTCGGCTGGATCCTTTTATCTAAGAGTAAATAGGGGAATGGAGCCGGCTGGGTCCCCCACACCGACCCCTCTGGCTCTGCGGGTGGATTAGGAGCCCGCTGTCAACCGGTAGGCCTGGTAGCGAGCGCCCCCGTGCCAGGGAAGAGGGAGCGCGCGCGGTGGGCTGCAGCGCGTCTGCGGGCGCACCGCCTGCTCGCCTGCGTCCGCCTCCAGAGCCCCGCTCCAGTGCCCCAGGGCGCCGGGCTGCAGCAGCTAGGCAGGGGCGCTAGGCGGACGGTCCACTAGCCCGCAGCAGTCCGGGAGCCCCGCGCGGGTCGCAAGCCACGAGCCACGGCGCGCGTGCGCGCAGGGCAGCTGCGGACACGGGCTGGTAGTGTCACCGCAAGCCCACCGGCACTACCCCATGCCTTACCGTAGCTGCTCCCCGGTGACCAGGACCTCAGCCATGCGCTCCAGCTCCCTTTGCTGCGCCCCACCACTCCCGCCGGGGCTGCTGTCGCTGCCAGCGCTGCCAGCACTGCCGCCCTCCATGCTCCCAGCCGCGCCGCTACCACTGCCTTCGCTGGCCGCAGCGGGTTTGGATGTTAAATCAGTTTGCCCTTACAGAGGCCTCTCTCGCCATATTTGTTAGGGGCAATCCCGTTGCTCAGACCTGATTGGCTGGAAAGGGAATCCCTGTGGGAAGGCTGGAGAGCTGGGCGAGTCGGCTCCAGGAACTCCAGCTTGGGGGCGTGGCTGAAGCCCGCGTGGTCGGGGGGGCGGGGCCTAGGGAGGAAAATATAAACAGCTGGACGGGGCACCTGTTTTGTGCTTTGTGCGCCCGTGGTGATTGAATTAGGTGAGCACCTCTTCTTTTACCCACGAAGCTTCTGCTGTGGACCCTAGGGACAAGCTGGGAGGTTACTAAACAAGTGTGAAGATGTTTTAATTATACCGCCCATGCCCCAAATTGCCAAAAAGTAAAAGTAATAACAGTGTAGCTAAATAGTGAACGGTGAAGAATATACAGGTCATTGCAGGGCATGAAGAAATTAATTTTCTCGCCCCAACCCCATTCACCAAAGACAGTTTACTTATCTTAACGTGCTGTCAATAAAGAACGCTGGCCTGGGAATCAGACAGAACTGGAATCCAGCTTCATGCCTACAGTTAACCCTCAGTTTACAAAATAAAAATAATTGTGGCTACCACTTGTTGACATCTGCTGCATTAAAGATGCTTCAGGTAGTTGTTACTTTCTTTAATTAGTGCAACAAATCATAAGGGGTATTGTCCTCATTTTATCTGCGGAAGGTTCAGAGAGGTGGGGAAGCTTGTCCAAGGCAAGCAGCTAATAAGTGCAAGAAGTATTAAGAATGAAACCCAGGATATTCTGGCTTTAAAGTTGTGTTCTTAAAGATTGCCTCTTAAAATAGAGGTACCAATATGTCTCAGTGTCTTTCATCACAGTGTGGACAGAAAAAAATTTTTTTCTATGGAATAACCTCACATGGTAATCTGATCATGCATTCCTAACTGGGAAGGTCAAGGTGGGTTAGTAACACCCCAGGCATATAACTTGTTTACTAAAAGGCCTATCTTTGCCTGAAGCAAGCCTTGCCCTTGGTTTCTGTGCAAGGCTGACGCACCTTTGAAACGCCCCTTTTGGGGCCATTCCTTCTACGACAGCAAGAGGGCCCTGAATCTTAACTCTGTGTAATCTGATCCTCATCTTGCTTCATCCCACCTTCTTGTATTCTTCCTTCTGTCCCCTCCTTAATCTCAAATGCATAAAAGAAACTGCATGTTTACCCTCTGAAGCATTTATTTCAGTCTGTTGAGCTCTTTCTTCCAGATGTAGACTCTGTTTGGCTCAAATAAATTTTTATAAAAATTCTCTGCTGGTTTGGGCATTCTTAGGTTGACAACAGGTAGTGATCACCAGTTGGCCGACCACCGTGCTTAGAAGACTACTGGTTAAGGGTGAATGGTTGTGTAAGACAGTGAGCCAGACACGCAGAAGAATATTGTCAATGATGAAGCTTAATAACATGTTAGCTATCATTGTTGATGCCTTTTATTACACACCTGTATTATTTCTTCCTAATCTTAAAGATTAACTTAAATCCCATGTCTCTATGATATTGTCTTGCATTTCCCAAGCAGTTTGTTGCTCTTGTCACTGAAATCTTATATGGTATCAGGAGACTTAAGTTTTAACCATTAATAAAAGTCTTGATTCTCCTGCCACTGCAATTTTTATTCTCCCTTCACGCATAGAAACAAATTGGTGGTTTAGTGATGACCTGGTTAGATATTTCTGTTGATGGATTCTTAAAGGGAACTTGTCTTTAGAAAATAAATGGCAAGATAGAGAAAAAGAAAATGTTCATGTATTTATCATTCACATTCATTTTTAATATCTCTGTGGTGTTGGAGTCACCTTTCTGTAGTGATCAAAATAAAACATTATAAATAAATGTGAGGTCCTCTTGTCCTCCAGTCCCAGCCCTGCTGACTTCCTAAGAAGTCTTGGTCTTAACCTCGGTTCTGTGCAGTCCTTGATGCTATCAATGGAAGGGCACAACAAAAATGCTTAATATTTTGGTATATACTGCCACCTACTGACTTCTTTGCAATGACACTAAATGACGGTGGGTCTCTTAAGAAAAAGGCCACCCTTAAGAGCACCTTTTAGAAAATTTGGGGTGTAGGCTATGGTTTGTCACGTTAGTGGGGATGCTACTGGATTTTAGTGAGCAGGGACCAGGGATGCTAGATGTTCCCATTTGCTTGGGACATCACTTCACAAAAAAGAATTGAATTGTCCTAAATTCAGAATACTTTTCTTATATCCTATGGATATTCATGTGGATGAAAAATCTATTTGCTGTTATCTGAGCCTAGAACATAATTTGGATTTACACAGAAACACAATGTATTTTAGAAACAATTTTAATATAATCCTGAGTTGTCCAGGATGCAATTATTGTGTACATCAAGAAAAGACTATTTTGTTCACTTCAGAACTTTACCAAGAAAGAGTCATCATTGCATAAAATTCTTTCATTTATGCCCTGGCTGGTGTGGCTCAGTGGACTGAGCACTGCCCAATGAACCAAAGGGTTGCTGGTTCAATTCCCAGTCAGGACACATGACTGGGTTGTGGGCCAGGTCCCTGTTTGTGGATGTGTGAGAGGCAACCAGTAGATGTATCTCTCACACATCAATGTTTTTCTCCCTCCCTTCCCATCTCTCTAAAAATAAAGTCTTATAAAAAAATAAAAGGAGATAAAATAAGAGTTAATGTTTAGTAAACAAATATTTGTTGGGGTCATTTGGAAACAGTGAGACTTGGAGAGGACTTCCATTAAAAGGGCTTTACTAGGTTCCTCCCTGTTTATCACACACTAGTTCAGATTGAACTATACTTATCCCACCTCCTGAAGCGGGTCCTCATTTGTTCTCTATCTAAATCCTTTTGGGGGGAGGAGGAGAAGGTCAAGGATTCTTTCTGAGTCTTCTGTTTCTCAAAAATAATCAGCTTAAAATAATTAGTATCTTAAAGAGGCATATTTTTGGGTGGCAAACTGTTGCCCTTCGAAAACAATCTAGGAAGTCACAAATACCTGGAGAAACACAATTCACTCCTAAACAATTCAGGAGCAAAGAAGTAATTACGAAGAGAATTAGGAAATATTGCAAACATGTGATAATGGAAGGTAATGTTTCAAAATGTATGGGACACTGCCAAAAAGAGCTGAGAGAAAAAATCATATTTTTAACTGTTTACATTAGAAAAGAAGAAAGGCCTAAAATCAATGATAAAGAGCTAGAAAAGAAAGAAGTAAAGCAAATCCAAAATAAGCAGCAGCTTACAAAATGAATAAGTAAATAAACGAAAAACTAAAATAAGTAGCAGTTCATGTTTACCAAATACTCCCTTTAATGTTGTAAAGGGACATGAGATAACTTTGGGCACAATGAGTGTGGCTGGCAATGCTGGCTCGCTATTCTTGAGTTTGGCAAAGGAAGAATTCAGAGCCAAGAACTCTAGCCCAAGGAGTTTATTTATCAGGCAAAGTGAAAGTAAGACAATTTCACTTGAAGGGACAAGATTCAAGTGGGCTGTTCAGGGTGCTGCCTTGGCCTTTTAGAAAGAAAGTCACAGAGGAAGAAGTGGGCCAGCTGGGCTGCATGGACCCAGGAAACAAGTTACAGAGGCAAAAGAAGGGCCCTTGGAGTCAGGGTCAGGGGTTAGCCTGAGAGGAGCTGGTACTGCCCACTTCTCCCCCTCACCCCCCACCCCAAGGCAAGTCTGGTTCCCTTACAGCTTAGAAGAAAGAAAGCAAAGATACACACCTGAAGGGAGAAGGGGGAGGGGAGGGGTGTAGATTGGTCCAGGGACAGCAGGTGCTAGGTCCTTTTTTCTAAGAATTTTTATCTGTTTTCTGAAAGGCAGGGATTCTAGAGGATATCTCAAGGGAGGATCTCAATAAAATAGTCTTAAGCTTTCCAGGTGTGTCTTTTTGTTACTGAATGGCAAGAGGGTTCCAGCTGCCTGCCACCAACCTCTAGGCAAAATTCCAAGGGCCAAGGTTTGGTGATAAAGGAAGGGAGTCTTTATTCAAAAGCTATGCAATTTTGGGATAATAGCTTTCCACTTGCGTCAGTCACTTAAGCTTGCCAATTAAAGCTACAATCTTTAACTCTTTGGTTACAGCTTTAATCACTTAAATCTATCATTTAAGGCTAAACTCTTTAACACCTGAGTTTTATCCTTCCCCTAGTTAGTTTTTAATTATCTTATTTCTATAGGGTGAGTTTACACACTAAAACCATGTAAGATACAAAATCTACACAACTTTGGAAGAATGGCAGACTTCTACCCCAGAGCTCGCCCCCTCTAGAACACCCAGAGAAGAATAACCCTGCCACCCTCTGCCAGGCTGGCCTGATCCTAGGCTGTACCCTGGAGTTCCTTCCCATTCAAACTACAGCCTGCAGGCAGCTGAGATAATATCATCGAGGCATCCTTCAGGAAGAAGAGCCTGAGAGCCAGTCTCTGCCCTCTTTATTTTAAATCTTCCGGCAGCTGACAGTTCCAAGCACTCTGGAAACAAGGCGTTCAGCTTCTCAGCCCATCCTGTCCTAGGCTGTTCACCATTACCTGCCGCGCCCTCCTCCTTTTGCCTCTCCCTACTCCTCCCCAGTGATCAGATCAGATCTCTCTGTATCACTTTAACATGCTGACTCATCAAGATAAGCATACAGGACCAGGAACTATAAGATTATAGTGTCTGATGGTTGGTTGGCGCTAGGGCAAGGGAGTCACTGGTCCTTGTATCCGATCCTGATGCCAGCCACTGATTTGCCTGGTGTCGATACTTTTCTGGGTCTGGATCTGAAACACAACTGAGGACTAGATGTTATCTCTGGTGTGTCCCAAACTCTCCTCTCTGTGGTCAACAGCCTTGTGACTTTGTTCCTAAGATTATTTGATGCAGATCAGAACCTCATTGTCCTGAGGGCTTAATGGTTAAGGGAGTGGTGCTGGGAGGGAGAAGAAGGCAGCTGAGCCAGGGTGCTGGGTGAGGGCAGTCTGAATTGGCTGTCTGTCTCGTCTCCCTAGTCTCCCCATTCCACTGGCCGAGGAATTTTCCTGTCTTTTTGCTATCTTGCCTCAATGAGAATGTTTTGCATTTGTCAAATCATTAAATGTACCCTTTAAATAGGTACAGTTTATTTCACTTAATTTATGTCCCAATCAGGTTGATTTACAACAAAGGAGACTTGAGGCAGAAACACCTCCTGTGAATTTAGAGAATGTGGGGGAACGGGGTGTAGTAGGGATTGTATAAGGTTTTAAGGACTTTCCTTTTTACTCTGAAGACTGGAATCCATTGGGAGATTTTGAATAGAGGACTACCATGATCGTATGCTATTGCAGGGATAGCATGAGATAACATATAGATAGGGTGCTCAGCTCAGTAAATATATAAAGGATTTTCCTTTGCTTTTCAGGGCAGCATTTCTGTGAAACATGAAACAATACCACCATCTAGTGGCGAAAATCCTGATTGTTCTACAAGCAAAGCCTTAAAGGTCTATTTAACAAAGGACAGGACGTTACAATTTAAACTACTGTATTTGCAATAGAAGTAAATAAATCTTGTAAATCAGACTACTTTATCCAAAGTGACTTTAAGTAAACACAAGGTAATAGTGTCTTCCCAAGACACTATTTTATGCTATTTCTCCTCCCGCCTCCAATATTTGTAAGCCTTCATTTTTAGCCTAGTGTTTAGTGGTAAATCACCCTCTCCCTGGGTAATCTCATTCACAGGCATTCTTATAACTGCCATAAACATGCACTTAAAAGCTTTATCTGAAATAGGGTATTTGGCAGAAGAGCTGCAATCAATAAAAGCTACAGAAACTGTCAAGAAGTAAGATCACCCCCTTAACTATTCCTCCCTGCACCAGATTTATGCCTTAAAACTGGCAGAGGCCACCCCGATCCAGCATGTGACTGATTTCATCTACCAGTAGCCCCTTGCCTCATTCCACACTCATTATACAGTCATACATTAGCATGGAAGTATGCTAACTGGCACACCCCACACTGGCCACGACTGGAAACGAAAAGCCTATATATGGATGCGAAATGGCCAGCAGAGCATCTCTGGGAAATCACCTCTTTCCCCAGAGGATTGTGCATGTTTCTCCCCCTTACTGAGCACCCTACACCCTGATTAAATAAACCTCAATAAAGGAAGCAAATTCCACTAAGGGGGCTGCTTTGTCTGTGGAGTAGCCTCTTTCCTGTCTCACTGCCCCACTAACTCACTTTCATTTTCAACTGTGCTTCCTTGTGTTTGAATTCTTCCCTGTGTGAAGCCAAGAAGCCACAGTGGGCTGTGGACCCGTGGGTCCTGAGACGCCCCCGCTGGAACACCTGCATCATCTCTAGGTCAAAGTTCAAGGCATGTCCTCCCCTGTATATTTCCATGGCCTGTCAATCTCCACATACCAAAACGAGAACTCATCCCATCTCACCCCAAATCTGCTATGCTTCCTGCAGCATGTTGTAAATGACAGGCAATGCTCATGCAGGGACCTAGAATTCATTCTTGTCCCCAGGTCAGATCAAATAGCCACTGCTGTCCACTCCATCTCAAAAATTATTTCTCAAACCTAGTTACCTTTATCACTCATTCAGGCTCTTACTGGTCTCCTTTTACTCTTATCTCTTTTCAATCTGTGCCAAAGAATAGAATGAGCAACTCTTGCTTTCTCCCTTTCCCTCCCTTCCTCTCTCTACTCTGTTCACGAATGATTTGTCACCTGTCCATTTGAAGTTTTATTTGTCTGTGCATTGGATTTTATAATACTGAGGAAAATATGTGTAATATATTTAATGCAAGAATATTCTCAGTGCTAAAATTCATACATTAAAGATAAATAAAAAAATCTCTTTGATGTCCTCTTCCACTCCTTTCCTTATAGATAAACATTATTACAATTCATTCATTTACTTATTCATTCAGTTTTTCAGCAAATTTTTATGAAGATACATTATGTGCTGGGCACTCTGCTTAATGATGTCCTAGTGAACTTTATAGCTTTACCATCTTAGAGACGATAAAAGACTTGAAGTCATCACACAACTAAATGCAAAATTGCTTAAAGTCTAAGAGTATGAGAGAGACTTGACCTGACTGGTAATAGTAACGGAGGGCCCAAGCCAAGGCCGTGGCTCCAACAGTCAATGTTGTTGGAATGCCTGGACATCACCAGGCTCTTCACTAAATTTGGAAAGAAGAAGAAAGAAGAGGGGAAATGGGAACAAAAAACGTGCTCATGTGTAATTCTTACGTGAAGTGTGCTTCACTAATCAAAATTCCCCCTTCAGACTATGAAACACAGTATGTGAACCCTGTAATAAAATGCATAACTTGGGTATGGTTGGTTGGCTCTTTTGAAGTTTTTCTGTGACTGTTGGAGTACCTGTTAAACGAGTTTTTCCTCTTTTCTTGTCACCAGATGAAAGATTGAGCAAGCCTCATTTAAGAAAAATATATCCATTAACATGCTTTTAAAAAATGAATAAAAATGATCATTATTCTATTTGAACAGAGGAGCCCAAGTCCAGCTCCCTGCCATAACAGCAATAATCTGATGCCATTAATTAATTAATTAATAATAGAATTTTTAATAAATGAGACTGATTAACAAATACCCAAAAGCTGCCGTTTATTAAACATCCTTTGTTCTACATGCATTTTAGAATAGGTAGTACTTCTCCTTCTTACAGATAAAGGAAGCTGGACTGAGAGAAATTAAGCGAACTGCTCTAGGTCACAAAGGTAGTGGGACGGTCGGCCTGTCTGATGGAAATGCCGGCATTTCCTTAGACTAAGCTGCTTCCCGTTGTAGGGCCTGTTTCCCATTTAAAAGAGCATCCACAATAGTCGATTCCCTTCCTGATCATAAGTTCTCATCGGGCAAAGTCCTTCATATTCAGCATTTTGTCCACCATATTCCCTATGCATTCTACTGTAGTAAAATAGAAGGGTAATGAAGTCAGTATTGCCTTTCCGCCACCAACTAAAGAAAGCACCACCCAGCCCCTGCAGGTGCTCTACTTTGGTTTGTGTACAACTTCACCCAGGAGTTCACAGAAAATGCCTGCTCATTCCTTTGAATTCAACCCCTCCGCCACCCACTCGCCTCATTTTCTTACTCATACCAAAGTCTGATTTACACAGACTAGTGTGAGGCCACCACGTTTTAAATGGAATGTTTCTCCCAGGTTCCTTCATCTCTGAGGCAGCAAGAATCCCAGAACGGGCCTTCAAGCATCCCTGGGAGAGTTCATATTATGCTGTTTTAAGTTATTCATGTATGTGCGTATATGATGAGCTCTGCTCTTAAAACTTTGTCTTCAGCTCACTGTAAGATCTGGTCTAGAAGACGACTTACAGAACGCACACTGGGCGGTTTCCGTGTCTTACAGGGGCGAGTTTGCCTGTCTCCTGCAGGTGTCTGCGGGACCTTATCACCCTCAGAAAGGTTTTATTCCTCTTGACACCAGTCCCAGCTTGCTACACCGCAGACCGACAGATGGGCCTAGTCCAAGCAATCGTCTCCTAGATATGATGGTCCCCAGATCCAAAGAAGTGAGATGCCCCATCCAGCTCTACCAGGGCGTAGCTTCCGGACCAAAGTGTGTGCACCAAACTCAGCAAGATGGATTTAGAGCCGTAGACTGGGGTGGAATCAGATTTTGCCACCTCTTAGCTGCGCAACCACTGGCAAAGAGCTCCCTTCCTCATTTGCAAAACGGGATGACCAAGAGCCTACTTTACAGGATTGTGGTCAAGGGTACATGAAATTATGTATGCAAAGTGCTATCACGATGACAGCCACTGGCAGAAGATGAGACTATTTTGCTGGTAAGGAAATAGCAGTATTGGCGGGCAACCAACGGGACAGCGGGAGGGGTGAATAAGGGTTCTGCGTGGCACCCCGCGGGATCTTAGCTCTGTTACCGAAGCTTCCACCAAGACGGCCCCGGGAAAAAAACGTGTTTCTTTACCACAGCTTAGGCTCCCCGTGCGGAGACCTGACCTCGCGGAAATCACGCACCGAGACGCTTTTGGACTTTCCCGGGGACGCTGCGCGACGCGCTCCGCCCCGGAAACACGCCCCAGCCGCCTTGGCGCGCTTTAGAAACAGGCTCCTGTTCCGTGTAAATTTCGGAGTCGCACCGTCTCCGGGGGTTTAGTCCTTGCGCTCTAAATCTGCTGCTCCTCACCTCCCCCGCCCCCTCCACACCCTAAACGCGCGCAGCGATGAGAAGGACCCGCGACGAGGTGGACGCGACGCTGCAGATCGCCAAGCTGAACCCAGCGGAGTTGCTCCCGGCGGTGCAGTGCCTGAGTTTCAGCCCCGGGGCCACCGCCTCCGCGGCCGGCGACTTCTGCCTGCTGGAGCTGGATCCCGCGCTGTGCCAGCAGTTGGAGGCAGGGCGCAGGTGAGCCGGGGCCCGCCGCGCCTCCAGTCTCCAGCCAGCCACCTTAAGATTTTCTTTGCCGGGAAACGCGGGATTGAGAATTGAGCCTGGGAGGTGCATTGTTGATTTGCTGAGCGGGCGGCGAGGCGGGGAGATGCCTCACAGCAGGCTGGTGGGCCATTCTGCAGCTCGCTGCCTTTTCCCTAGGATCCCACGCCACTGCTAGGTAGTCCAGACAGCTGGAACGGTGTGATCTGTAGGACTGCTCCCGCTGATTTCGGAGGCCTGTGTCAGCGGAAATAGTGTAGGAGACAGAACCTGAGTGAAGTTTTGCAAACAGTGGTAGCAGGGACTGTACAGAACCCTTGGCCAATTCTACTTTGAAACCCAATGGTGATAGCTGATATTTATAGAGTTCTTCCTGCCTTCTACACTCAGATAATAGGTAGGACTGTAGGGAATACGTTTAAAGCCGTTTTACGGTTTTGGTAATTGAAGAAGGCCCTCAAAAAGATTCTGCCTTGGTTGGAGTCACTCAGGGAGGATCTGAAGCTGTTTCTAAATCTAGGTCAGCTACCCATTTGCTGCAAGACCATAGGTTAACAAACAATCAAAGGAGAAGTCTAGAAAATTATTGCTTTTTATGGTTTTTTCCCTTTTTTTAATTTTAAAAAAAATCTTTCTCTCTCAATGTTATGCTGTCCCAACTCCTGGAAGTTAGGATTACAAGTTGTGGTTTGATTCTCTTATGCATTGTAAGTCCCTCCAACACCTGTATTTTATCTTATGAGGTAGTTTGTTCTCTTGTAGGTTCCTTTAAATTGAATCCTTTAGGCTGTCTTTCCATTTTCATGCTTCACCCGTTAGACAGTGCTATAGTTAACCAGCCAGTCTTCAGATGCTGGACACTCAGTATCTTCAAGGGAACTGATGGAGAACTTCACTCACGGGTTTTCCTCCCATCTGAGTTGGCAGGGATTTGAGAAATGACTTAAGGTGGGAGGACCTCCTCTTTGCCCAGTTCTAGTTAACCTAGTTGGCAAACCCCAGAAGGCCTGGCATTGTGGGTTTTAAAGTTTGTGTGTGCATGTGGGTGGGGGTAGTTCTAAAAATATTTTTTTTTCTATTTTTTAAAAGATTTCATTTATTTATTTGTTTTTACAGAATGGGGAAGGGAAGGAGAAAGAGAGGGAAAGAAACAATGATCAGTTGCCTCTAGTGTGCAACCGTGGACCGAACCCACAACCCAAAACGTGCCCTGACCAGGAATCGAACTGGCCACCTTCTACTTTTCAGGGCGATGCTCAACTAATTGAGCCACACTGGTCAGGGCTTTAAACAATATTTCAAAGCAAGGATAGTGCAAAGTAGAAATAAATGTTGAAGAACAGGTCCTTGGGAGTATTAAATGTGATCAGCATCAGGAAGCTAACAGAAACCTTTTATTCTTCTCACTTAAACAAAGGCTTAGTTTGAAAGAGGTGAATTGTGTGCAGGAGGGTTATATGCTTTACAGACAAGGAAGACTGCTAGAACCGACTCTGTGGTCATTTCCAGCATCTTTGTCTTAGTCTTTTTTTTTTCAGTCCTCCCCACTTTTATCCTTTTCCCTCTTGCTTCTTGCTTTTTTCTACCTGTGCCCCTTTGTCAGAGACTTTATTTAGACCAGTTTGTAAACATCTTTTTCATATTTTTAACTCAGCATTGCAGCCTTCATTTCACAAGGTCCCCATTTCTTGGTGACATAGCTGATGGTCAGGACAGGATGTACCCGTCTGATTGTCAGGGGTTCTCAGAACAAAACAAGAAGGGCCGCTCCGGGGTGGGACCAGGACCAGCAGCTTGGCCATCAGCTAGGAGCTCGTTAGAAATGCAGAATTCTCGGTCCCATCCCAGACCTACTGAATCCTCATTTGCTTTTTTACATTTTTATTTCTTTTATTGTACTTTTCCCATTACCATTTAGTTCCCCTTTCCCCCTTCCTTTCCAATTGCTTTTTAACAGGATTCCCACAGATGCCCATGCATACGTTTGAGAAGTACTGCTTTAGCATGTTTTAGAAAATTGTGACATCCTGATGGAAGCTTCTAGATGCTTTAGGTCTTGTGCTCTCCCAGCAGTCTGCACAATGATGCCCTGTGGCAACAGTTGGCTTCTGACTCTTTCTTGCCCGTGCGGAGTTATTTTTCCTTGGCGGGGCCAGCGGCCGCCCCCACGGCTCTCAGTCGGCGCAGTTCTTGCTCTGGGAGGCCCGTCCTGCCGTGAGGGTGATGAGATCGGGGCCAAACCCGGCATCAAGGCTTCATTTTAACTTCCGTCAGCCTAGAGGGTTTGGGAACAGTTTGTAATGAAGATGTCCGTTGGCGTTTCAGTAGGTCACGCATTTTCTTTTCCCGATTTCCTGCAGCATGGTGATTCGTGGTGATAAAGATGAGCAGGCGGTGCTGTGCAGTAAAGACAAGACGTATGACTTGAAGGTCGCGGGCACTTCCAATATGTTGCTTTTAATTCCTGGTTGTAAAACTCCGGACCAGCTGAAGATGGAAGAAACTCACTGTAACATTTTCCACTCTGAGGTGCTGTCCTCTGTCTCCTGATTTACATAAGAATGACAGCAAGTATTCTCATCTTGCCTTTAATTAAAAACTTTAGGTATACAGTATATAATCATAGGAAATCTGGAAAGTTCTCTGATGAAATTTGAAATTTCTCCACAGTATTATTATTATTATTTTGTAGTCTGGTAAAGTTGTCTTTGTTTTCTTGATTTAATTTTGGTGTTTTTTTTTTATAAACTTTTGATAATTTTTTTTAAAGATTTTATTTATTTATTTTTAGAGAGAGGGGAAGGGAGGGAGACAGAGAGGGAGAGAAACAGCAATGTATAGTTGCCTCTCACATGGCCCTCACTGGGGACCAGGCCCGCAACCCAGGCATGTGCCCTGACGGGGAATCGAACCGGGCCCCTCTGGTTCCCAGCCGGTGCTCAATCCACTGAGCTATACCCGCCAGGGCTCTTGATTTAATTTTTAAGTCCCAGACAAGTTGCCCATTTTCTGTAATGTAGAAAATTTGCTATTAGGTGATTCATGCTAAGAGTTTTACTATTTTTGTTAAGTTTTGCTATGCATATGTTTTGAAAGGAGACTCCCTCCAACCATAACTAGTGCATTAGGTAATATTTAAGAGGTAGAAAAATAAAGAAATTTGAATTTTTAAAGACATTTTATTTACTTTTCGAGAGAGGGGAAGGGAGGGAGAAAGAGAAAGAAATGTCAACATGTGAGAGAAACATTTTCATTGCCTCTTGCACACCCCCAACCAGGGACCTGGCCTGCAACCCAGGCATGTGCCCTGACTGGAAACCAAACCAGCGATCTTTCGCTTTGTAGGACGACACTCAACCAACTGAGCCACACTAGTCTAGGCAGAAATTTGAATTTTGGAGGGAAGTATGTTTCTTGCCTTTGTATAGCTATGTATGACAACTGCTTAATTATTTTGGAGACTACTGATGGCAGATGCCAAACAAAAGTCCCCATCCTGGCTAGATTGTTACACATGTAACAATTAAAGCACAGCCCTAATTCTATCAGTATGACTTCAGGCCAACTACATCCATAACAACAGAATTGGAATAGAAATAAATGAAAATACGGGGAAGCTCAGTGATTTATATGCTATTGTTAGAACAGAAAAACTTCCAAAATATTGTGTTTTGGTTTTTGTAGGGTTACGTCTTTCATTATGATTCATTAGAAATATTGCCAGTTCATCCTATTGTAAAAGATGTTAGTTTCCTTTTTTAAAAAGGCTTTATTTATTTATTTTTCGAGAGGAGAGAGGGAGAGAAATATCAATGTGTGGTTGCCTCTTGCACGCCCCCTACTGGGGACCTAGCCTGCAACCCAGGCATGTGCCCTGATTCATGGGGAATTGGACTGGCAGCCCTTTGGTTTGCAGGCCGGCACTCAATCTACTGAGCTACACCAGCCAGGGCCCTTAAGCTCCTCTTTGGAAGGCCTTAAATTCAGCAGCAAACATCAGGCTATGGGCATTGTCTTGTCAATCATGCTTTGTACAAGTTTGAGAGCAGAAACGTCCCTTAACCTTCCATTTTGGAATTGGAAAGCACCTGAGATAATCCACTTTCAGCATTTTCTCTTTCATGTGAAACACTTATTGGGCACCTACTAGGTGCTAGACACTGGGCAAGTGCTGGAGATACAGAAAGGAGTAACAGATGCCCTGGCTGCTGTCGCTAAGTGGATTGAGCACTGGCTTGGGAACCAAAAGGTTGCTGGCTTGATTCCTGGACAGGGCACATGCCTGGGTTGCAGGTCAGGTCCCCCGTTGCGGGTGTGCGAGAGGCAACCAACCCATGTTTCTCTCACCCATTGATGTTTTTCTCCCTCTCTTTCTCCTTTCCTTCTCCTCTCTCTAAAAGTAAATAATAAAAATCTTTTTAAAAAGTTTAGAGTTAAAAAAAGAAAGAAAACAAAAGAAAGGGATAACAGATATTTATCCATCATTTAGCCCCTGTCAGCTGGTAGGCCTCTCACTGTTTTCACCAGTCAATAAGGAACCAGATGACAGTCTAAATGAGACAAAGCTCCCTGGCTGGTGTAGCCCAGTGGATTGAGCGCGGGCTGGGAACCAGAGGATCCCGGTTTGATTCCCAGTCAGGGCACATGCCTGGGTTGCAGGCCAGGTCCCCAGTGAGGGCCATGTGAGAGGCAACCATACATTGCTGTTTCTCTCCCTCTCTTTCTCCCTCCTTTCTCCTCTCTCTAAAAATAAAGAAATAAAATCTTTTAAAAAATTTAAAAAAAATTAGACAAAGCTCTTGCATTGAATAGAAGTCTCTCTTCCTTAACTTCTTAATTTCGACATCATCAGTAACACAGAACAAGGGTCCCCCCCTACTGCTGCTTCCCT
This sequence comes from Micronycteris hirsuta, assembly GCA_004026765.1. Classification (NCBI taxonomy): domain Eukaryota; kingdom Metazoa; phylum Chordata; class Mammalia; order Chiroptera; family Phyllostomidae; genus Micronycteris; species Micronycteris hirsuta. The sequence goes on from PVJI01014813.1 coordinate 23,717, forward strand.
TTGACATTCCTTTGTTACTTGAAGACTGTGATAATGTCTTTATTTTCTGTGGTTCAGCCTAAAAATGTTCATTTTCAGTTGTTTCTGTCTGATTTGTAAAATTGTCACCATTCTGGTCATTTTCTGGGCATAACTCTAGTTTCCAAAGTACACTTGAGACATGGAGCTGAATAATTGGTTCTCACCATGCTGGCAGCACCGTCTTAACTGGGGTTTGAAAAGATTCCTGAAGATGCCCATCCACCTGTCGGGTGGCTGGGTGGGTGCCTTCCGCACAGAAAGCAGAATGACAGTGTCCCTGTGCTTGCTTCTTGCTAAGGGCAGTTGGGTGGGCTGAAATTTTGCCTGATGTTTTTCTTTTAGAATGGCCTCTAAAAGGTTATACTATGTATATGTTCTAGATCTTTGGTTTTTCTAATAACTATTGGGAACTAAGAAGATGTAGACCTAAATTAAAGAAGCTGAAGAAACTTTTGATGGAAAATACCTATGAAGGACCTGACAGTCAAAAAGAAAAGGACTCCAGTTGCTCAAAAGTAAGACTGTTATTTTCATTTTTTATTTGGAATTTTAAAGTAGAAATGTAATTAGAGGCACTTACTGGTGACATTTTTGCTTTTTAAAGTTTATAGTGTGAAATTTCAGATGTATCCAAAAGCAAAGAGACCACCATGTATTTATCACTCGGTGGGACATTTATCAATATTTTCTCAATCTTGTTTTCTTCTATCCCCTGCTTCCTCCTGCCTTGTTTTCCTTTTTTTGGTGTATTTTAAAGCCAATTCTACATACCATGACAACGTTTACGTAGTTGAAAGCTTACATTCCTAACTGTGCCAAAATGGTTTTCACAGGCTAAATTAATTTTTATTTAATTAAAAGTTATAATTAGGGGCTCTTTAGAAAAGACGTGATAAGTATGGAATTTATGTATTACATACATTATGGAAAGTACTCTTATTCTAATGTCAGAATTGACTAATTTCTGGAAGTAGGGTAAAATATAAACCAATTAAAAATTTTTTTTAAATGTTTCATGTAATTCAAAATTACAGAACTGTACTGGTGTTCTGAAGACCGTATTTATATTAGAAGTTCTCTTTTCCTCCATTGACTGACTGACTGACTGACTGACTTTTGGGGGGGAGGATACAGCTCTATTGAAATATAATTTATATACACAACAATTCGCTCATTTTAAAGTGTAGATAAATTCAGTGGTTTTAGTACACCTACAGTGATGTGCAGTCATCGCTTGGTGAGGTTTAGGACATTTTCATCACTCCCCAAAGAAGCCCTGTGCCCTTTAGCTATTACCTTCCCATCCTGCTTTCCCCAGTTTCCCTCTTCCACCTCGGCCAAGGCCCCACCAACCTACTTTCTGTCTTTATTGATTTGCCTCTTCTGGACATGTCATAGAAATAGAATCATATGTGGCCTTCTCTGACTGGCTTCTTGACTTAGCATGATGTTTTCAGGTTTCATTCATGTCATAGCATGTATTAGTGGTTTATTCCTTTTTATTGCTGAATATTATCCTGTTTTCTGGGTGTACCACATTTTATTCGTCCATTCATCAGTGGATGGGCATTTGGGTAGTTTCTACTTTTTAATTGTTGTGAATAACACTGCCGGGAGCACTCATGCCCAAGTTTCCATTGCACCTGTGTTTTCATTTCTCCTGGGTGTACACCTGAGGGTGGCAAGGATGGGTCATGCGTTTATTCTGCAGTCTCCTGAGGAACTGCCAGACTGTTTTCCAAAGGGGCGGCACCATGTTGCATTCCCATTGCATGAGGGTTCCAATTTCTCCATGTCTTCAACAGCACTTGTTTTATCTGCCTTTTTAGTATCCATCCTGGTGGGGTGGAAGTGGTATAATTGTGGTTTCAGTGTGCATTTCCCTAGTGACTGATGATGTTGACCATTTTTTCATGTGCTTGTTGACTATGTGTCTTTGGAATCTCTAGGAACTCCTTTCTTGATTTTTTAAGACTTATAAATGCACGTGACATAACATTTACCATTTAACAGTGTGCGGACAGTCCTGTTAAGTGCATTCACATTGGTCTGAAACCATCATCACCATCCATCCGTAGACGTTTTAGTCTTCCCGAGCTGAAACTCTGTACCTGTCAAACACTCCGCCCTAGTCTCCCCTGCCTCTCAGCCTCTGGCAGCCAGGGTCCTGCTGTTTCTGTGAATTTGGCTACTCTAACTATTCCATGTAAGTGGAATCATGCGATATTTGCCCCACTGTGTTGATGATGTTGTGAAGTACAAAAGTTTTTCATTTTGCTAAAGTCCAATTTATCTGTTTTTTTTCTTTTGTTGCTTGTGTTTTGGTGTCTTATCTGAGAAACCATTATTAAATCCAACATCACTAGGATTAACCCCTATGCTTTCTTCTAAGATATCTACTGATTTTGTGTAGTAATCATTACACGTTAACAAAAGAAGCTGGGCTAGTGTGTAAGTATCTCCTTAATCTAGTCTATGTACTTGTTCCCACAAATTCAGTAGTCTTAAAAGATATTAGTAAAAGCCTTTAAAAATGTTTTTTTTTTTCTTGTTTCAGTATACAACTGAAGATTTGCTTGATCAAATTCAGGCAAGTGAGGAAGAAATAATGGCCCAATTACAAGTTCTAAATGCCTGTGAGATTGGAGGTAGTGTTACTTGCCATTGTTACTGATAATGACAGGATTGAGCATCATGTAAGAAAGGGACAAGTTTTTGGACATCTTTGCCCTACGGCATGTTGTTTACTCTTTTGGGAAGGCTCAGAGATGAGAGTGATAACCATGGCAGTGCCCCATAGCAGAGGTAACGTTGTGAGGTACTGAGCCCATGACCTTGACTTCAATTGTATGACATTCTAATGAAATGACTGTGCCAGCTAGAAGTTTCCATTTAGAAGAAGATTATTATGAGATAATTGAGTATTAAAGCACTTGGAAAAAATCAGTCTTAGTCATAGGTAAAGTACTCACTAAACATTGCCCTGGCTGGTGTGGCTCAGTGGATTAAGTGCCAGCCTGCGAACCAAAAGGTAAAATTCCTGGTCAGAGCACATGCCTGGGCTGTGGGCCCTCAGTTGGGGGCGTGCAAGCAGCAATGGATTGATGTTTCTCTAGAACATTGCTGTTTCTCTTCCTCTTTTTCCCCTTCTCTCCCTTCCCCTCTAAAACTAAATAAATAGAACCTTTAAAAAAAACCCCAAAACATCTGCTCTCTTTCAAGATACAATTTGTAATGGCTGGGAAATAGCATTAAAAGAAGCAATGTTTATTGAGAAAGTGAAGACTTGTTTTTGAAAGCAGAGCATGTCTTTTTGCAGTGGCCAAGAGCAGGCTGCTATTTTATCAGTTTATTGGCCAATTAATTTGCTTAATATGTTCTTTTATAACTCTGACTTTTCAAATTTATAGGTTATTGGAGGATTCTTGAATTTGATTATGAGATGAAACTTCTGAATCATGTAACTCAGCTTGTGGATTCTGAATCTTGGTCTTTTGCTAAAGTTCCTTTGAACGTGTGCCTTCAGGAACTTGGACCGTTAGAGCCAGAGTATGTATTTTCATCTCTGCCCCTACAATTTCCCAAAGGGGAAGAAAAGTATCTTCCAGGGTGAAACTAAACCCAGGGCATAGACTACTTATATTTTGATATTTTATAGACAGTTAAAAAATATACAACCAAGAAGGACTTTGCGAATGTTAAAAATGTGAAGAGATAATTACGTTGAACTATTTTATGATAGATGTGTATTTACATAACTCATGTAAAATTATTTAGCCTGGGGTCTGGCACATAGTAGCTTCCCGGAATATATTAGTTAGTTCCTAATGTAAAGTTTTACTGGGCAACGAAAATCACTTACATTTATTTTACGTCACAAATTTATATCTTAGTTATTTAGCAAGTTTCTATGTTTCAAGTATAACATAAAAAATGTGATAACTTTTCAAATGAGTGTTTTACTTTTTTCAGGGAAATGATCGAACACTGTCTTAACTGTTATGGACGAAGATATAGAGAGGAAGGTGAGATTTGGAAGGTACTTTAACGGGTATAAGCCATTGTATGTTAAAATTAGCATGCCATCCTGAGGTGTGTTCCTGCTAAACACAGGGACTCCATGGGTTTGTGGGAGGTGAGTCGTGTGTCGTTCCTTCTGTGAGTTCCACGGAGGACAGAGACGCTAGCAGTGTATTTAACTGTGAAGACAATCTGAAAGTGTCTGTGCCTTTTCCTTAGATGAAGTTTATTATTTACTTACTTATTTTCCCAAGGGGAAATTTATTTTGAATTGAGTGCTGACAAAATCTGTAGAGCAACAGCAGAAATGCTACTTCAGAATGCAATGAAATTCAACCTCGCCGAGTTTCAGGAAGTGTGGCAGCAGAGTGTTCCTGAAGGAATGGTAACGGGGCTGGACCAGCTGCAGGTGAGAGAGCGGAGGTGACTGTTTCTGTGACTCAACAGGTCATCAGAAATTACAAGGTGAAACGAAACTTGCATTGGAACTGAACTTGGAGCCAATTTACTTTCTTAGTCACTCATTAGAAGGGCACCATACACTCAGTCCATCAAAATCCTTAAAAAAAAAAAAAGGCAAACGCAACACTTTATTGAAGTATAATTTATATATCACAAAATTTACCCCTTTAAAAGGGTTTTTTAGTAAATTTAGCGAGTTACACAGCTGTTTCCACAATCTAGTTTTAGAACATTTTTTCATAATGATAAAATCCCTCAGGCCCATTAATAGTTAATCCTGATTCCCACCCCATCTGTTTTTCTCCATTTCCACCAGCACCATCTCAGCTCAAACGATCATGTTCATCTGGCTATAAATAATAATAACATCCCTAAGCAGACCTTCCATACTTTCAATTTTACCTACTTCTAATCTATTCTCTGTGGTGCTACCAGAGCAACTTTTTAAAAATGCCAATCAGATTAGATGACTGTCTTCCTTAAATCACTTTAATGGTTGCCCACTGCATTTAAGATGTAAAATCCAGAATTCCTGTCTTGGCTCCTAAGCCCCTTCATAATCTCCCCTGTACCTTCCTCTCCTGCTCCTTTCTCACCTACTTACAGCATACCCAGCATTCTTTCAAGTTTTCAAGATGATCAAGCTCTCCCCTATCTTAGGGCCTTCTTCACCTGAGGCCTTTTGTTCCAGAATGATCTTCTCCCTGATTTCACCTGCCGCCTCCTACTCATCTTTGAGCCACTTCATCAAGGAGGCCCTCCTTCACTCTGAGAAGATGCCCGTCTTCCTCTTCCGTAGCACACAGTAGTTTTCCTCCATGGGACGGATCACTTAGCTTTGGAAAAGTGTTTCATTATGTGGTTGCCCCCCTCCACTTTGATAGAATTTTGTTCACTGTTGCTTGCAAATATATAGTATACTGCTTGGCATGTAGTGTGTGGTCAGTAAGAATTTGTTAAAGAGAGAGGACTTGCTGAGCATGTGCAGCGTTCCTTGTACGTCTGGGCGCCATGCTGGACGCGGAGGAGAAAACATCACTGGAGGAGCCATCAGGGCCCTAAGCTCTATCTGGAAGGAGGGAAGTTGGGCTAGATGATAAAACGAACTCTCCAGGCTCTCAATGCTGCACATGTTCAGCAAGTACTCCTAAGACAGTACTGGCCAAAGAAATAGGGGATAGAGAATGGACAGAGAAATGCTGAGGCCTTAAAACCTGTAGGATTTAATGACTTCGGTGGGGGGAGGGGGTTGAATAATGGAATCTGAGATGATGCCTTTGTTTCCTGGCTTCTTGGGATAGTGAGACTAGAGCAGCTCTGGGTGACAAATACGATGAGTGCATGTACAGGTTTGGATGCAGAGATCCGGTGCTCAGGCTAAGACACATTTGAGCCGCGTGTGCTATTATTACAGCGATTGGCAAGTAAATGGTCACTGAAATCCTGGGCTTAGTTGTGGTTACCCGGGACTGACAGCGAGGCTAGCAGAGGAGTTGGGATAGAGGCCCAGGGAACTGTGGCATCAAGTTAGGGGGCAAATAGTGAGACGGTGATGTCAGAGATAGAGATTCAAAGAGGAAGTAATAATAAACATGAACAAAGAAAACAGGGCTAACGTGATGAATCTAAGGAAGAGCCCAGTGGAATTGGCCGTGACAGGTCACTGGTGACCCTGAACTAGAGCTGTCTTGACACATTGTGGCAGAAGGCAGATTGCAGAGGAAAAAGGAGAAGCCAAGATTAAAGAAGCTTTGTATGAAAGTCTCTGGGTAGTTGGTACATGTTTCCTGTAGCTGACATTTTACATGCCCTGGGCTACGCTAAACCTAAAGATAAAGAACAGGTTCTATTTAAACATCAGACCATTACTTTCACTGCCCTTTTTCTTCCCATTTCTTAATAGGGTTTGGCCTTGGTGGACAGACAGTCAAGACCAGAAATCATATTTTTGCTAAAAGTAGATGATTTACCTGAAGATACTCAGGAACGTTTTAATAGTCTGTTCTCTCTTCGGGAAAAGTGGACAGGAGAAGATATCGCTCCATATATTCAGTAAGTAATGTATTAACTATGAATTTTGAGGGTTGTCCTTTTTATACAGAGTGGCATAGGGTTGGGAATTATTATCAGGACACAGTTTTTGAGTATTTCTCAAGGACACCGCTTTCTCTGAAACTTTCTCAAGCGGAGGCTGTCTTCTCTGTTATCTTCCACAAGCACTGGTCCTGAAGGTGGGGTATGTTTCATCTTTCTTCCTTACTGCCATATTTTGCTGTGTATAATGTGTACTTTTTTGCCCAAATTTTTGAGGGAAAAATAAGGATGCGCATTATACATGGGTATAATGATTACAAACCATGGGTATAATAATGGGCATAATAATCTCATGTATAATGCATACAAAAACGGGGGCACGCATTTTACAGTGGATTGCATTATGCATGGCAAAATATGGTGCTTCTTCCCAAACCACTTCTCTGCCCTCCTCCCTGCAAAAGTGCAGCTCTTAGAGGGACGGTCAGACTTTGCAACCCCAGTGTGACTCTAAGGCAAGCACCCCTTTCTGATGGCCACCTCTTACCTTTCCTGCTGCCTTGCTGTAACATCTTACAGAAGCCAGATTGCAGAAGAACAAGGCAGCCCAGAAGCCACAGTTTACGGGACCTCAAATCCACTAACACCACCGCCTCTTCGCTGTGTCTCTCCTGTCAGGTCCTCTCTCTTTCAACCCAGATTGGATTCCCTGGTTAATCTTTCCAACGACTACCTCTCTCTGCCTTCTCGTACCTCCCAGGCAAAAATCTACGAAGATTAAACGCAGCTTTCTGCTTGCTCTGTGCCTACCCCTGGGCAGCTAAAATTTCCTGGATAAAAGTACACAGCGGGGCTCGCCAGGCTCTCTGGCACTTTGTATGGCCCCTGGCAAGGCACCATTTCCTTATGAAACTTTTCTGCCCTTGGAGCTGAGCTCACTTTATGTCTCTTCTCTTCATATCATCAGTGCCCTCTGTTTCTTCTTCACCCTCATTTATGACCTTGCTTTTTGAGAAAATAGCAGCAGACAAGAGAGGACCAGAACTGTTTTCCTTCCCACTCCAAATCTGCCAGCCTACCCGTGTCTGCAACCACTTCCTTTGCAGTCCCTTACGTATAATGCATGAACTGTCCCTAAGGTCAGTCCTGCATTGGATCCTTCTGGCCCTGTAAAGACTCGAAATCCTCTGGTTATTCCTCCCCCCTGAGTGTTATCAGTGTCTCCCTGTCTACTAGGTTATTCCCATCAACATATGATATTCTGTAGATGTTTACTTGGCCTCAGCAGTATTTGATACACTGGGCCTCTTCCTTCTTGAAATATACCAGTTTTCTCCCTCTCCCCGAGGCAGCCACTTTTCTCTTTTGCTGACGTCTCTCTGTTCTTCCAAATCTTTAAATGATAGAGTGCTCCAGGACACTATTCTTGCCCATCTTCTGTGTAGATTTTCCCCTTGATTCCCTTATCTAGGCCTGCATTTACATTTAACATTTAAAGAAAAAAATCGTATTTATTTATTTTAAGAGAGAGGAGAAAGAGGGAGAGAAACATCAATGAGAAACATTAATCGGTTGCCTCTCGCACACCCCCAACTGGGGACCTGGCCCACAACCCAGGCAGCTGCCCTGACTGGGAATTGAACTGGCAGCCTTTCAGCCCACAGGCCAGTGCTCAATCCACTGAGCATCACCAGCCATCATCTTAATTTTATCTTCATACTTGATCTTTTCCTTGGGCTCCAGATTCTTATATCAAGCTGCCTAATTTAAACATTTCCCCTTGAATAGCTAATAGGAATTTCAGACCTAACATGCTCGGAGAAGAACTGCTGATACTCCCTTGTCCTAAACCCATCTTCCTTATCTCAGCTAACAGCAGTACCATTAATCTAGTTACTAAAGCGAAAAGGCTAGGACTCACCTTTGTGTTTTTCTTCTCTCACCCCTTGGTTCAAACTATGAGTGAATCCTGATGGATCATCTTGTACCTGAGTCTGAATTGGTCTCCCTACTTCTATTTTGCCCCCTTACTCTCTCCTTCGTTTTAAACTTTTTATTTTAGAAAATTTTAAATATTCAGAAGTGAGAATATGATATAAAGAACCATCATGAATTCGCCATCTGGCTTCCATAATCATCACCACTTCCATTACTTAAAACTTAGATGGCTTATGCTTCTCCATTAGTTAAAACTCTCCTAGTGGCTTCCCATTATGCTTAGAATTAAATTGCAGCTTCTTTCCATGTTCTTCGAGGCCCTGTGTGATCAAACCCTGCTCTCTTCTCATGTCCTCTCATTCTTCCCTCATTATGTCCCAGTCACAGTCTTCTCCTTTTGTGGGTACAAAAGAGGAAGCTAAGTTCAACGAGGGCAGGTAACCATGACAAGCTCAAACAGGTAGCCTAGCATCCAGGTTCTCTGAGTCTAGGTCCTGCTGTATCACATTGCATGTATTTCTGATTTGAACACTGTGTGATAAAATGGAAGAAAACCAAGAAACAGTATGGACTTTGAAGTCATAGAGCTGACTGCAAAATGTAGCTCTATCCTTTACTACTTGAGCCTCAGTTTCCTCATGTCTGACATGGAGTAAAATAATACATTACTCATACTTTTCTTGTGAAGTTTGACGATAATGCATTCAATGTACCTAGTCAATTAAGGCTTAGTAACTGCTCCCTACCCTATCTCTCTTATAAACACATACCCGTAGGCTAATTGGGAAGTTGAGATTTAGGGGAGAGAGATATAAACAAATAGTACTGTGAATATTATGTTATGTTCCCTAAAATATTCATGCTATTCATTTTTTTTCTTGTTCCCACAGAGATTTATGTGGAGAGAAGCAAACCATAGGTGCATTACTCACTAAATATTCTAGATCTTCGATGCAAAATGGTGTTAAAGTTTATAACTCAAGAAGACCCATTTCTTAAAAGAATGACAATCTCTTCTTTGGGACTAAAGTTGTTGGTTATAAAAAAAAGATTCTTTTATACATTTGTATTCCAGACATTTAAAAATCTCATGCTTTGAGGCATTTTTCTCCTTATCTTAAGCATTTTGAAATTACTGTTGTTTTTTTTTCTTAAGTGTAATAGGATATTTCTGTCTTTCAAGTTATGTTTGTATTAAGTATACAGTGTAAACAAGGATAAAAAGAGTTATTTCTCATGTTTGGTATATCTCTGTATCTATTTGGTTTTATTTACTGAAAACTTTTGCTTTTTAAATATTTAACACTACATTTCTTTAAATAGGATTTGACATTCTGATCATTAATAAATTTAAAAGTTTTCAGAGAACTAAATAGCCAAGATTGTTTATGCACTTAACTGCCACTTCTGAAGCAAGTGGGTTCTCCTCCACTTTCATCCTTCCACCAAAACAGGAAGTCACTACATGCTATCATTTATCTACATTAGTCGTTTTCATTGATGAAATTGGCTTGGTAATTGTTCCTCTGTTTGCTTGGTTGGGATAGGATGAAATGGATTTGATTCTCAATTCTACGTGAGGGATACTAATAGAGCAGTTTATAATCCTATAATGGAGACACTGGCGCAGGTAATATTAGAAAACTACAATATCTAGTTCAAATTAATTTTAACTTAGCTAAAGAACTTGTCATTGGGAGGAGACAGGCCACAGTTGTCTGGTTCAAGGTTAAAAAAACGTTAGTGGGCAATCCACAATCAGCCAAGATTTAACTGTTATTAAAACTTATAACGTTTTTATTCTCAAACACATGATACGCAGATACGATGGCTTCAAAATTACGTTTCCTGTCTTTCAACAAGTTTTTCTCTATATGGATCATTTATTTAAAAAAAAAATACTGAGTTGGCAGTGGCTAGTGAACTCTGAAGTCTGAGTCAGCTATCTGGGATCTAATTACGTATTTTACGACTTAAATCTCTAGGGGCCCAGTGAGCGGATGGTTTCTGTTCACACATCAGTCCCTGGTTTCAGAACTCCAGTTACTAGCCCCCAGTCCCTGGCTCATCGCAAACCTTGCCCCACACTTCCCGACATGCCCTCGCGCTAGACCTTTACATCTCTAAAATTTAAACATTACCTTCTTTCCTTCCTGCTCGTCTCAACTTACCCAAGAAGTACCTGAATCCGCTTTCCTAAACTTAACGCAGTCCTCATCCACTACACACAGGCAAACACAGAACAGCGACAGTGTTGCTCAAACCCCGCCTCCTTATAAACTTCCGGCCCTCGTCGCCGTCCCACTTCCGCTGACGTAGGAGGTCAGGTGACAGGAAAAATATCCGCTGATTGTGGCTTAGAGTAGTGACTGAAAGGAGCATCTCTGTGACTGGAGCTCGGCGAGCCCCGAGAAAGTGATCGAGTTGGAAGCGGCGGATCGGACGGGGCCGGACGTGGGCGCCGAGGGAGCCCCGGCCGCGGAGCGTGGCTGTAGGGAGCGGGGGAGTGCGAGGTGCTGCAGCCTGGTAATGCCCCGCAGCCCTCGGGCAAGCTGCAGAGCCTCTTCATGCCGCCGACGGGTTTAGAGCCCGCCAGAATGAACAGGAAGAAAGGAGACAAGGGCTTTGAAAGTCCAAGGCCGTATAAATTATAAGTATTTCTTATACCTTCCTTTTCTCTTCGAAGTTTTGTTTTCATTAATTTATTTTGTGATTGCTTGAAACTGACTTGGTGGGCCTGGGAAACCCGAACCCACTCACTGTGATGGAAATGGTGTTTTTAGGGCGAAAATGATTTGCATGAGTGTAATTCAGCAGATTTAATGACCCTTTTAGGTTGATAAAACTTTTTCTTAAGGTGTTAAACTATGTATCCGAAGCCATTTACTTTCGTGGCTGTTGCTAAATTTGAAACAGGCAAGTTACCCAAATTTGTAGATTTTAAAATGAAAGATAAACTGTGATTTTTGAGCTTCTTAGAGCATAGTCTTTGCTTGTACTTGGATAGAATTATGCTTTATTTAATAATAGAAATACTTTCTTATTTTATTTTTGTATTTTTTTAATATACAACCCATCAGGTCGTCTGCATTAACAACATAAACTTCCAGAGAAAATCGGTTGTGGTAAGTATATTGTTAACAATTATAAGCAGTAGCAAATCCACCCTTTACAATACTTAGAAACTTTCCCTTCCAGATAATTGTTTCACGAATAGGTGAGAATTAGCATTCCGATCTGTGTAACTCCAAGGTCTGTGGCCTTGCAGTTTTCTAGCTCGCTGCTTAGTTCTTCTTTTTATTTTTTTTCCTATCTCCTGATTAAAACTTTATTTCTTTTAATCTATTGTGGAATATGAAAGTCTGAGTTATCAAACACGGAGTTTTTGATATATATAGCATGCATATATATATATATATATATATATATAATTGCTTATACTGTTACAGTTGTCCCATTTTTCCCCCTTTACTCCCCTCCACCCTGCACACTCCCCTACAATTCCCCCTTTAGTTCGTGTCCATGGGTCATATACATAAGTTCTTTGGCTTCTACATTTCCTATACTATTCTTAACCTCCCCCTGTCTGTTTTCTACCTACCGTTTATGCTACTTATTCTCTGTACCTTTTTCCCCTCTCTCTCCGTCCCACTCGCCTCTCGATAACCCTCCATACCTTATATAAATCCCTTTAACATTTCATATAATAAAGGCTGGGCGATGATGAACTCCTTGAACTTGACCTTATCTGACAAGTACTTTATCTGCCCTTCCATTCTAAATGAAAGCTTTACTAGGTAGAGTAGTCTTGGATGTAGGTCCTTGCCTTTCATGACTTGGTATACTTCTTTCCAGCCCCTTCTTGCCTGTAAGGTCTCTTGAGAAATCGGCTGACAGTCTTGTGGGAACTCCTTTGTAGGTAACTGTGTCCTTTTCTCTTGCTGCTTCTAAGACTCTCTCCTTATTTTTACTCTTGGGTAATGTAATTATGATGTGCCTTGGTGTGTTCCTCTTTGTGTCAAATTCTTTGGGACTCTCTGAGCTTCCTGGACTTTCTAGAAGTCTATTTCTCCTCCATTATTTGTTCAGATAAGTTTGCAGTTGGTTGCTCTTCCTTTTCTCCTTCTGGCACCCCTATAATTTGAATGTTGGAATGTTTAAAGATGTCTTGGAGGTTCCTCAGCTGCTCCTCATTTTTTTTGAATTTTTGTTTCTTCATTCTTTTCTGATTGAATATTTTTTTCTTCCTTCTGATCCACACCGTTGATTTGAGTCCTAGTTTCCTTCCTATCACTATTGGTTCCCTGTACATTCCCCCTTATTTCACTTAGCGTAGTCTTCATTTTTTCATCTAATTTGTGACCAAATTCAACCAAGTCTGTGAGCATCCTGATTACCAGTGTTTTGAACTGTGCATCTGATAGATTGGCTATCTCTTCATCGCTTAGTTGTATTTTTTCTGGAGCTTCGATCTGTTCTTTCATTTAGGCCATTTGTTTTTGGAGCGCCTGTTGCATAGTAAGGGGCGGAGCCTTAGGTGTTCACCAGGGCGGGGTAACCCAAGTCACTTTCTTGTGACGCTGTATGTGGGAAAGGGGTCTGAGAGGGAACAGTGGTACTTGCTCTGCTCTCTGCCTGCTTTCAGTCACTTCCCCCGCTACCCACAAGCAAACTGGGCCCTTCTGTGCTGACTCCCTGGTGGGTGGGCTTGTGTACATTCTAGGACCCTGTGGGTCTCTCCAATGAACTCCCCTATGAGGCTGGGAGTTCCTCTCGCTGCTGCCTCAACCCCATAGGTGTTTTCAATCGGTGGTTTGAGGCTTTATTTCCCCACGCTGGGGCCCTGGGCTGTGTGGTCTGTTTCGCTCTGCAGCTTTTTCTCCAGGTTTATCTGCGTGCAAATGCAGGACCATCTGCTCCACCAGCCTGGGCCTCACTGTGCCTGGGTTGGCCAGTCGAGGTTTCACAGGGTATGCCGGCTGCTAGTCCTGCCGGCCAGTTGCAGCGTTGCCTGCCCCGCTCCACAAACTGCCTTGCCGTGAGCTCTCTCTGCTGGTCTCCACCCCGCCTACCGGTCTGGATGAACATCTTCTTTAACTCCTTGGTTGTCAGACTTCCATACAGTTCGATTTTCTGTCAGTTCTGGTTGATTTTTGTTTTTAAATTGTTGTTGTCCTTCTTATGGTTGTGCGAGGAGGCACAGTGTGTCTATCTATACCTCCATCTTGGCCGGAAGTCTTCAGAATTTCTTTAAAAGAAGAATAAGCCCACATGAGATTTCTTCTATGAAACAATTAAGGTTAGAGCACACACTGGCTTACCTTGGCTGCTAAGAGGCCAGTTTTGTTTTCTGATTCTTGGCTGACCTGATTTATGTGGCATTGCTGATTAATGACATTTTAGAGGTGTTTGAAATCTAGTAAAAGCCCCTTCTCCCATTCAGATGTGTAGATTGCAGAAATGTTTTCATTCCAGGAAAGTCCTTGATGACCCACATACTTAATTTACTCTCTCGGTGGGGCCTATATTAAATAGACCAAAATCTGAGTGAAACCTGGTTTTCTTCAAGTTATAGCATGAACTTTCCTCTCCCACTTACTTACTAGGATGAGCGGTATAGACTTTAAAGATGTAATCTTTCCATAAGAGTCATAGATTCTTAGATTTTAAGGATCCTTAAAGATTCATTAAGTCCAATTCCCTTATTTAAGGAATTTCTCTTTCAATATTCCTTGCACTGTGATTCTTTGAATGCAGGCAGTCTGTCTCCAGAACATGTGTTTTTAACAATGACATTATACTACCGTTGCTCCTTTACTATAAATCTGCAAGTTGTCTAGGAGTAGCAGTGGAAACTAGGAGATTTCCTGTTTTCCCCTTTACTAATTTATAGTGAATGAAAGAAAGTAGTTCCTTGTCAAAGGGGATTTAAGAGATGTTTTATCTAAGGCTGGAAGGTAGAAAAGGAGTTTTTGAAAAGGTTGAATGGCAGGAGGGGAGGTCACTTAAAGTAGGATAGGGGCTCTGAGAGGATGGTCAGCTGGGAAGTGGGGAGAGAGCAACGAGCAAGAGGGAGATGAGAGTGAGTGAGATGTTAGATGACCTGAGGGGTTTACAGTTACCCCAGTTGCTAAGGGTAACAGAGATTGGAGGCCAATCAGTGGGTCTGAACCCAGGCAGGCAAGTGTTGGTTAGGGATCTAGGTGGTGTAAGCGACCTGATGATACAGTGAGATAGAGCTTTCCACACCTTCATGAAGTTTACTCCATTTGCAGTTTTATTATTGTTAGCCTTCGTTTAGGACCAGGTCCTCTTATTATGGCCCACCCAGGCCGCTAACCGTGGACAGCACTTAACCCCCTTAACCTTTTCTGGTTTACTTTTGACATTATCTTGGTTCTGTTTGCTGTCTTTCAGCTGATTCAAGCTCATTTGTGTAGATGGTCATTGTATTGCTTGATAGACTGATTAAGAGAATTTGGGTCTTCCTCCCTACAAGTGCTCACAGTTTATACCTTTAAACACAGAGACTTCATCAACATCATAGATCCATCTCACTATAGATCTGTCCTGATGGTGTAATTTAAGGATGCATGGTTCTTCTGTTATTTAGGAATTGAGAGAAAAAGCAATGGTATCTCTAGTCCTTTGAACAGTTGGGTTGAATGGTATATAAAAGTTCTTGCTTTTTTTTTTTTTTAAAAGCCTTATACTGAGATGTTATGGCATAGTGGGTTAAAATCATTTGGGATTATTTAGAAGGGGTTTTGAATCTCAGTTTTCTACTTATTAATGATATAATTTCTTAACTGTTAATTTAGCTATGTAAAGTATAACATAATCCTTTTAAAATTGTTATATGAAAGTAGTATAGTATCTGGCATTTAATAGTGCTCATTAAACAGTAGCCACTATAATTGTTATAATCTAGTCTTCTATGTGTATTGCCTGCCTTTCATCTTAGTTGTTCCTGTTACAGCCTCTGAAATGTTTCTGTTCACTTCGTAGCCCCTGAAATGTTACAGTTTCATGCCCTCCCGTAGTCGTGTTTGAGAACATCAGTGTTCAGCTCAGGATTTTGACTTACTGAACAGATATGCCATGTTTCATTGGTCTGTCTTCCCCATTTGATTCAACACAAGAGGGTGGTGGCCAGTCAGTGTGTTTAGCTGTCTTTTATGTCTTAGGTACGTTTTTCAGGTTGCTTACCACATAGCTAGCATGGTAGAATTTTATATATATATATACATATATATGGTCTCTGGGTCGACCTGGTTGGAAGTCATCCAGCGTTTTGAAGTATCTGCTCCTCTAAGTGGCAGCAGCAGATTTTCCCTACTTGTCTGAGTGTTTACTGTAGCTCTTGCTTCTTCACATGTCCTGGTGTACCTTCCGTGAACAGAGACTCAGACTGGTCAGCTTCATCGGTGTAGTTTTCTTACCTGTTTCGGAGGCAGGGGCATGTTTTTTCACTCACTGACCTGGTTTTGATACTCTTTTTGCTCTGTCATTTTTTTTTCACTTCCTCCTTGTTTAGGTTCCAGTCTGGCTAGAAGTTAATATATTTGAGAGTAGTGAGTCCTGTTCCTTTTCCTTTCCTTTTTTCCTTTTCACTGATAGTGAATGTGAACCACCAGGATGATGAAGCATACATAATGCACACCCACTTAGTCACTAGGACTGCCATGTTTGAAGTGAAAGGAACTTGGAGAGCACTTGTATGTATGTAGTAGTTATTTGGGATTTTGTCTCTGGAGTGTGCTGTGTGTAGTAGTAGTAGTAGAAATTAAAGAAGTATGTCCTAAAACATACCAGTCCTAATTATAATGAAGTTACTGTTCTTTTCTTTACAGGGATTTGTGGAACTGACTATATTTCCCACAGTTGCAAACTTGAATAGAATCAAGTTGAACAGCAAGCAGTGTAGAATATACCGAGTAAGGATCAATGACTTAGAAGCTGCTTTTATTTATAATGATCCAACCTTGGAAGTTTGTCACAGTGAATCAAAACAGTAAGTTATACATTGTAAAACTTGGTACTTCTAACAGTCATGTCTCTGATATGATTTGATTACTTTTTTCAGTAGATTTTTCTACAGTTATAAGTAGAGTCTGGTTCTCAGGTTTGTTTTTGTTTTGTTTTTCTAATTTTTATTTTATTTACTTAAAGATTTTATTTATTCATTTGTAGAGAGAGAGTAAGGGAAAGAGAAAGGGAGAGGAACATCAATGTGTGGTTGCCTCTCATGCGCCCCCTACTAGGGACCTGGCCTGCAACCCAGGCATGTGCCCTGACTGGGAATTGAACTGGTGACCCTTTGGTTCACAGGCTGGCACTCAATCCACTGAGCCACACTAGCCAGGGCACTTTTTTCTAATTTTAATATCTTTTACTTTTAACTCCTGTGCACATTTGGTTCAAGAAATATTACTAGTTCTGCCCAACATAGTAAGTTACTGTTTTCCTTCTTCAGACTAAGTTTTAAAGAAGTACTGTTGGAGAACTTTAAGTTTTCATAGCTGTTTTTTTACTTTTGATGTTTTAAAAATATTTCATAAATATTAAATGTAATTTTTAATAAGTTAGATGGTCATCATAATCTATAGGCCAAAGACTACTTTAAAATATTCTGTAAAATATTTTTGCCACTTTAAAATACCATATAAACTATTATGTCTGAAATATCTAATTTCTTCACCTTAAATTAATTATATTGCATATATTGAGGCTATTTCTGACTTTTATCAGTAAACATATTATGATCAGTTTTATGTTCTTAAATTTATTTATTTTTATTTTTTTAATATATTTTATTGATCTTGTTATTACAGTTGTCCCATTTTCCCTACACACCCCCTCTCACCCACATTCCCCCCCCTTTAGTTCATGTCCATGGGTCATACACATAAGTTCTTTGGCTTCTACATTTCCTATACTATTCTTAACCTTCCTCTGTCTGTTTTCTACCTACCATTTATGCTACTTATTCTCTATACCTTTTCCCCCTCTCTCCCCATCCCATTCCCCTGTTGATATCCCTCCATGTAATCTCCATTTCTGTGGTTCTGTCCCTGTTCTAGTTGTTTGCTTAGTTTGCTTTAGTTCTTGTTTTGGGTGTGGTTGTTAACAACTGTGAGTTTGCTGTCATTTTACTGTTCATATTTTTTTTTAATCTTCTTTTTCTTAGATAAATCCCTTTAACGTTTCATATGATAAGGGCTTGGTGATGATGAACTCCTTTAATTTGACCTTATCTGAGAAGCACTTTATCTGCCCTTCCATTCTAAATGAAAGTTTTGCTGGATAGAGTAATCTTGGATGTAGGTCCTTGCCTTTCATGACTTGGTAAACTTCTCTCCAGCCCCTTCTTGCTTGTAAGGTCTCTTTTGAGAAATCGGCTGACAGTCTTATGGGAACTCCTTTGTAGGTAACTGTGTCCTTTTCTCTTGCTGCTTCTAAGATTCTCTCCTTATTTTTAATCTTGGGTATTGTAATTATGATGTGCCTTGGTGTGTTCCTCCTTGGGTCCAACTTCTTTGGGACTCTCTGAGCTTCCTGGACTTCCTGGAAGTCTAATTCCTTTGCCAGATTGAGGAAGTTCTCCATTATTTGTTCAAATAAGTTTTTAATTTATTGCTCTTCCTCTTCTCCTTCTGGCACCCCTATAATTTGGATGTTGGAAGGTTCTGGAGGTTCCTAAGTCTCTCATTTTATTGAATTCTTGTTTCTTCATTCTTTTCTGGTTGAATGTTTTTTTCTTCTTTCTGGTCCACTCCATTGATTTGAGTCCCAGTTTCCTTCCCGTCACTATTGGTTCCCTGTACATTTTCCTTTATTTCACTTAGCATAACCTTCATTTTTTCATCTGATTTGCTACCAAATTCAACCAAGTCTGTGAACATCCTGATTACCAGTGTTTTGAACTGTGCATCTGATAGGTTGGCTATCTCTTCATTGCTTAGTTGTATTTTTTCTGGAGCTTTGATCTGTTCTTTCATTTGGGCCTTTTTTTTTTTTTTTTTTTTTTTTTTTTTTTTTTTTTTTTTTTTTTTTTTTTTTTTTTTTTTTTTTTTTTTTTTTTTTTTTTTTTTTTTTTTTTTTTTTTTTTTTTTTTTTTTTTTTTTTTTTTTTTTTTTTTTTTTTTTTGGTGCACCTGTTGCATAGCGAGGGGTGGAGCCTTAGGTATTCACCAGGGTGGGACAACCCATGTTGCTTTGTTTTGTCTGTGGGTGAGGGGTCCAAGAGGTAACAATGCTGCTTGCTCCACTATCTGCCAGATTTCAGTCACTTACCCCACTACCCACAAGCAAATTGGGCCCTTCTGGTGCTGATTCCCACTTGGGCTGTCTTATGCATGTTCTAGGACCCTGTGGTTCTCTCCAGCGAACTCCCCTGTGAGGCTGGGAGTTCCTGCCACTGCCGCCTCCATCCCCACAGGTGTTTTCAATCGGTGGTTTGAGGCTTTATTTCCCTGATCTGGAGTCCTGGGTTTCGAGGTCTTTTTCTCCGGGTTTATCTGCGCGAGAGTGTGGGATCGCCCACTCCTCCAGCCTCCCGCTGGGTCCGCCAGCAACAACCCGCGAGTCCTCTCCACCCAGCTGCTCTGCTCCTCCTGCCTGTCTGGATGAATGTGTCTTCTTTAACTCCTTGGTTGTTGGACTTCCATACAGTTCAATTTTCTGTCCATTCTTCTTGTTTTTTGTTTTTAAATTGCTACCCTTTTTTTGGTTGTGCGAGGAGGCACAGTGTGTCTGAGTATGCCTCAATGTTGGC
>PVJI01014814.1:0-13263 GCA_004026765.1 Micronycteris hirsuta
AAAGGGCAAGGCTCAAGAAACTTCCAGAAGCGACCCAAGCTAGGTCCTGTAGGATGAATAGGCATTCACCAGACAGGAAAAAGGGAAGCATCCCAAACGGAGAGAACAACAAAGGCAAAGCGTGGGGGTCAAACCTGCAAATCCCTTCACCTTTAAGAAAAAGTTCTTGAAGATGGGGCTGGGGATCAAGTGTGGACTTGGGACGCCCCAGAGGCCCTTGGCTCCGCGCACAACTCACTCGCCTCTCCCCCAGGCCGTTCTTCCTACTCGCCACTTGGATGCCCAGGACCCTACTTTCCCCCACCCACCCCCCGGGATAAAAGCAATGGAGGCGAACCAGGTGGAAACTGGCAGGGGCCCTGGGGGAGGAGGAACGTGTGCGCAGGGGACGAGAACCCCAGAGAGGGCCGGACACAGCGGGAAAGCCGGACTCAACGTCACACCCACGTGTGCTCGTCTCCTCCTCACACAACCTCCACCCCGACTCTGTTCTCTCAGGGCCTCACCTCCCCAGGACTCCACCTCACACGACCATTACCAACCACCGCGCCTGCGCGGGCGCAGATTCTACACCCAGAGAGGCGGGGCCTGAGTCTGGGAGGGGCGGGAGTAAAGCGCAGACCCACCCTCTATGTTCCACAATAGAAGAGCGTGCGGAGGCCACGTGTCCGCATCTAGCCCAATCACGTTTTCTATTCCGAAATCCCGCCTGCGGCCAGCGGATTGACAAGGTTGGACGCAGAGGACCACGTGATTCAAAAAGGTAAATACGGCCACGTGCTTTTTTTTCCTCGTCGCGGCAAATCGTTGCACCTCCCCGTATCTTCATTAAGCGATTATTTAATAAGCTTGTGAGATGTGCTAATCTCTGTGGCTCCTAATATTATGATATAATCCCGGCGTCACATTACTCTCAGTCCAGTATATTTGTTTTTTCACTTAAATCGTCCCAGATGTTGTTCCAGTGTTTCCCATATTTCGTTTCCTGTAATGAGCACTAAGCAGATGCTCATTAAAAGATTGTTAAGAGAATTTTCTCTTCTCGTCCCCTCCTCAGTCACTCTGGTGAACTTCGGTGCCCGTGTCGTCATAAATCCTAGCGGAGAAACTTGGCCCAGCAACTTAGCGGTGAAGAGCTCAGGCGCTGCCGTCTCTAGTAAAAATTCTGATTATGCCACTTGTGTGATCCCAGGCAAGAGATTTCTCTGAGCTTTTAGATTCTCATCTATAAAATGGGGCACTAATGTTGACCTCACAGAGCTGGTTTGAATATTTAATGAGCTGAGCTGTAGAAAGTCCTTAGCACAGAGTGATATGCGGTTAGCGTTCAAGAAGTAGAAGCTGTTGTTTATTATGACTGCAATGTAAAAATCAGCTTGTAGAGTGTGGTGAAGTCTTTGAAAGGCTTAGAAAAGGATTGTAAGAAAAATGGTTTCACGTAGTTGAAAATGGAGGCAGAGAAATCAGAGGAGGAGAGATTTGGTTCAAACTGCAACAAGAGCCACTTCTTCAGGCAGGTAGGGTAGTGGTGAAGAGTGTGTGCTTTGTTGGACTTCCTGGGTTCAGATCCCTTCTTTGGTACTTACTAGATGCCTAGCAGTAGGCAGGCAACCTCTCCTATTGAACTTTAGCTTGGAAAAGTAGGATTTGCTAGTAGGGTCAAAACCTCATGGGATACCCAGAGAATTTTGAGAGGCACCGTCCTGGCACAGAGCAAATACTCTGGTGGTTAATCACTATTTGGGTCTCCCGGTGCTCCCATCCTGGACACATCCTGTGTGATTCAACTTCCAAGGCTGGAAGGAGTGATGCCCACAAAGGGCTAGGAAGAGACGTAGTCATGTTTAGTAGACAGAGAATAAATGAGTCTCCAAACGCGAGGCCTTTCAACAAGGTGCTTTACTGGAGCAGTGTAAAGGTAAAGTGGAAGGCCACAGGGGTTCTGAGCAGCCATACTCAGTCTTTACAGTGCTTCTTGGTGTCCAGGTTCTTGTGCTGCTGGTTGTATGGGGCCTTTGAAAAGCAGATGGCAGCGTTGCGGTCACAGTCGCAGATGAAGGCCTGGCATGGTTTGTTTTTGCCTGGGAAAGAGCAAGAGGAGAGGACTGAGCCAAGGTGAATCCTGCTTTCTACAACCCACAGGCAGGAAGAACTAGCTGGGATAATTCAGTCACTATTCCGTCAGTGCAAATTTAGGGTTGACAGATGAAGCAATTAAAATACCAGAATTTCAGATAAACAATGAATGCAGTGTTTTGGACATAGACTAAAACATTGTTTGTTGTCCATGTTGAAGTCAAATTTAACTGGGCAACCTGTGTTTTATCTCAAGGTCTTAGGTGTGAGTACTGCCTTTTGGAAAGTCTTGTCTATTTCACACCCCAAAATGAACTCACTGCTTGTAAAATCCATATAGCTACAGGTCTCTGATAACATAGGCAATTATAAACCACATGGAAAACACTAAAGCATACACTTAAGGCAGCAAAGTATTTTACATTTCAACTTAGTGAAGTTTAGTAAGCTGATTTTTCTACCTTAAAGCACATATTTAAAAAAAAAATAGAATATTATACAGACATTTAAAAGAATTCAGCATGTCTACCTGTGGAGATATTTCCAAAATATTTTATTAAAGGAAAAAAAAACTCTTAAAGCCTACAAAATTTGAAGGGCTATATATCTAACTGGTTATGTATGGGTAGTAAGATTTTAGGTGCCTTCCACTTTCCACAACGTGTATTTCTGTTGAGTCTGAAATTACATTACTTTGGCCTTGTCTACTTTTGTAACCAAAAGAAACAGCACAGATAATATTTAAAATGCATGTGAACTTCATTATCCATAATTTAACTGTGCAGCTCTGCTTACCTTCAGCAATCTTATCAAAGTTTTATTTTTTCTGCTCCTCTCTTTTAAAAACCACAAATGCTTTCCTCACCCAGTGAATGTCCATTAAAGCATAAATTAGTGATTAGATTATAAAGTGCACAATGAGGTGATTATGTAGCAAGTTATTGTTAATTAATATGAATAAACATTCTGTGATGCGGACTTCTTGACCTGGTTGGGTGGGGAGGACAGCTGCATTAAATATAAATTATTTGCACCCTGACTGGTGTGTCTCAGTTAGTTGGGTGTTGTTCTGCAAAGCAAAAGATCACTGGTTCGATTCCCAGTCAGGGCACGTGCCTGGGTTGCAGGTTTAGTCCCCGGTTGGGGCACATAAGAGAGACAACTGATTGACATTTCTGATGTTCGAATTGATGTTTCTTCTTCTCTCTTTTCTTAGGATTTTGTTTATTTATTTATTTTTAGAGAGAGGGAAGGGAGGGAGAAAGAAGGAGAAAAATATTGATATGTGAGAGAAACGTTGATCTGTTGCCTCTCCCACATCCCCATCTGCTGCAGCCCAGGCACGTGCTCTGACTGGGAGTCGAACCGGTGACCTTTCAGCTTGCAAGATGATGCCCAGTCCACTGAGCCATACCAGTCAGCACTCTCCCTCTTTTTCTCTCTCCCTTCCCCTCTCTCTAAAGAAATAAAATCTTAAAAAAATAAATTATTTGCAAAAATGTGTGTGTGTGTGTTTCCTCTGGGAATGGTAAGGGCAAAAAGGAACATGGAGGCATGAAGCTATTTATCTTTTATGGTGATGGGATTCTGGATAACATTTTTCTTGGCACTTTTGGACTTGAATTATGGTTATTCTGATGTTTGCACAGCAGTGACAATACCCTTCATCTCTCTGCATTGGCTGCTCTTCAGAACTGCCTTCGGAGAGGGGGCACATTTCAGCATGAGTGCTGCATAATTTACTGGTTAAAACCAGAGACTTTGAAGTGAAAAGCAACTGAGTTCAAATGCTGGCCCTCTCACTCATAAGCTGTGTGATTTGGGGCAAGTGACTATTTTTGACCCTCAGTTTCCTAACCTGTACAGTGAGCTTAATAAAACCTACCTCACATGCATGCCTCATTAGTACCTCACATGTAATAAGAACCTAATAAATGCTAGTTCTGAACTCTTTTTATGAAATAACTGAACAGTATAACATGGCAGTTAAGAGCAGAGGCTTTGGAGTTGTACACACCTATGCTGAAAAACCAAACACCACTATTTACAAGTCGTGTGCCCTTGAGCAAATGACTTAGCCTTCTAAGCCTTAGTTTCTTCATCTGTAAAATGGGGATAATAATGGTACACTTTCTGGTAGTAAGAACATAATCAATAAATGGTAGCTATTATAACTATTGTGTCCCCTCTTGTCTACTGAGGGCCCACAAGCCAACAAGGGGGTAAACATACTGCTGCAGGTGATCTCTGAGCCAGAGCACGAGTATGAGTATGTTTTGGTGTACGGGTTGTCCAGGAGGAATTTGCAGCTGTCCAGCTTCTTGGCTTGGTCGTAGCAGCGGTCGTGTATCTGGCAGCACCTGGGGAACGGCAGGGACAGAGCTAAGGCAGGAGCAGGTGCCTGGGCAGCAGGTCAGCCTGCCCCTCACCTGCTTTCTCAGAAAGGGTGGGGATGTTTTAGCTGACATGCTCCGGGAGATTTTGGTTCTGTAGCTTGAAAAAATGTTGTCTCTTTATCATGTTTTTTTGAAAGCGATTTTAAAAATGGTTGCAGGAACACAGTACGTTCATGTTGTTTTGTGTTGCAACATCCTGCCACTAGAAGGCGGCAGCACCCACTACCTCACATCCCCGACGTTCCTCTTTCCATCCCCAAGAGGGAGCGTTGAATTCAGTCAGTGTCCTCTTGGAACATACTTGTTTACGTGACAGGAGGTGAAAATACGTCACCCTTAGAAAATATGCAAATCCCCTTTCTGTGCTTCTTCACGAGATCCTTGGCTCGTGCCCTCCCCCCCCCACACCCCGCCAGCACTCCACTCTCCCTGCAGGTCAATCACTCACGTGTCCAGCTCATCCACAGGGTTACCGGATCCACCCAGACCACAGTAGCAGCCGTAGTTGTTGTAATCTTTCAAGGGGTCGCTTCCAGGGATCGCGCACTTGATCATGTTGCGGAACTGCCACACTGCCCGCGGGTTGAGGCCGCCCTCGGCGGCGGCGCCCACTGCAGGAAGATGCAGCCGGAGTTCAAATTCGTCCTGGTGGGCTCTGCCAGCATCCCAGGCGACCCACTGCCTGCCTGCCTGCTCGCTCAGGACCCACGCTGCCCCCCTGACCGCTGCCAGCTGCCTCTTCAGAAGAGAGCTGGACAAAGAAACCTGGCAAAGTGACTACGGACTTTTAAAATGAAAACTTTAAAAAATATTTTTAATTGACATCAAATTCACATAACAAAGAATTCACTATTTTAGCCACTTAAAGCGTACAATTCAGTAGTTTTGAGTAAATTCGCTGAGTTGTACAAATATCATCACTAATTCCAGAACATTTCTATCACCCCCCCACAAGAGCACCCTATACCAATTAGCAAAACTCCCCCCCGCTCCCCCAAACACTACTCTGCTTTCTGCCTCTACAGATTTGCCTATTCTGAATGCGCCATATAAATGGAAACATACCATATGTGACCTTTTGTGACTAGCTTCTTTCACTTAGCATCATGTCACTTATCATCATGTTTTTGAGGTTCATGTATGTTATAACATATGTTAGTACTTTTTTCATTAAAATTTTTTTATTTAATTATTTTTTAGAGAAAGGGGACAGGAGGAAGAAAGAGAGGGAGAGTAACATCTATGTGAGAGAGAAACATCAGTCAGGTTGCCTCTTGAATGCACCTGGACCAGGTACTGAACCTACAGCCTAGGCACATACCCTGACTAGGAGTTGAATCAGTGACTTTCTCTTCACAGAGTGACACCCCACCAACTGAGCCACCAGTATCATCTCTTTGTCCCCTGCCTTGCCCTTTCTTTCTTTGGTCTGCTGTGACACTGGAGCCTCTCCATGTGCTCAAACCCCAGGGCAAAGGAGGAGCAGCAGTTGGTCACTGTCCCCTATGGGCTGTGTGCAGAGCGGAGGCCTGGAGCCTGCTCAGATGGGAGTGGCTGGCTACCCTGGCCCATCTCAGACCCCACTCCTGCTTCCATTTTCTCTCTCTCTAATCCCACCAGCTCTGTCTTTGCAGAGGCCAGATCTGCATAAAACTACAGTGTGTGTGTGTGTGTGTATGTGTGTGTGTGTGTATACGCGCGCCTCAGACTGGGAGCGTGACTCGTTCATCTCAGACCTCAGTCTCAGGCCAGAGTTTGATACCTTGGTGGCTCTGACACCAGCGATGTGGAATAAATGAATGAAAGATGGATGAATGAGGTGGGATTTGAATTCCAATATATCAGATTCCATTTATTCATTCAATCAGTGGTGCAAACAGCACTATCTCTGCTCTCATGAAGCCCATGTGGGTGGGGTGAAAAAGAAAAAAAGAATCAACAAGATACAAATTGCTAGCAAAGATGGGTTGCTGGGAAGACCTAGTACCAAGGCAATATGGTAGAGAGAAAGAGAGGGGTCTCTCTTAGTCTGGGTGGACAGGGGGACTTTTTTGAGAGGGGTTATCTGAATTCAAACCTGAAGGTTAAAAGGTGCCGGCTGGGGTGGGAAGTGGATTTGAGGAAATCCCAGTGTGGGAGCTCTTACGCCCCACAGAAAGCTCTGAATAAAGACTCCAGGTCTGGCCAGCCCTGTGACCTGTGGCCCCTAGCCCAGAGGGCTGAGATCTTAGCCCAGGAAGTGGAGGGAGCTGGAGAGACTTGCCTACCTGCGAGCAGAGCAGCCAGTATGAGGAGTTTCATCTCGTCCTGAAGCTGGCAAGAGTGAGAAAGGACTGATCGACTTCAGGCCTGCCTGCTTATAGTCCCCCGAGGCCCCAAGATAAGGCTGTAGTGTTTGCCTTTCCCCCTGCTGACTTTGGATTGTCCTTGAGTCTGTCTGTTTTGGGTGACTG
The DNA here is from genome assembly GCA_004026765.1 of Micronycteris hirsuta. Taxonomy (NCBI): domain Eukaryota; kingdom Metazoa; phylum Chordata; class Mammalia; order Chiroptera; family Phyllostomidae; genus Micronycteris; species Micronycteris hirsuta. The sequence continues at coordinate 6,926 of PVJI01014814.1, forward strand.
ACAAGTAAGGCCTGCCAGTAAGAGGTCATCGAAGTAGTGTAGGTAATTGGTCATCAGTTCTTTTTAATGAAAGAGGTCATTTCTGCAGTCACGCACCTTGGAATCTTGACCGTCATTCCCACCCCTTGGCACTCAGCCCAGTTTCATCGTTGGCGGGGGGGTGGGGTGTGTGTGGCAAAGCCTTCAACCCCACTGAACAACTGGGAGAAGGGGACAGGGAGGAAATGACTGCTCCTCCATGTCTTCTCATGTGCCTGGGTCAAATGGCAGAGCAGGGGTTCCAACAGGTATGTCTGATTCTGAGGCACACGTTTTATCCCCCCCCACTATACCAATACCAGTCCCTCCGCCATTTCCCACTGTGGGTTTGTAAGAAAACCCCCAAAGAAAAATGCCCAAAGACTTGTAGAATGAAAAAGCATTTTTGAACTGTCCTATGCAGTGTCGATATAACATTTTTGGGGTAAAATGCACATAGCAGAAAATTAACCATTTTATTTTTAAAGTGAATAGTGCAGTGGCATACAGCGCCTTCCCAGGGTGGGCACCCGCCCTCTCCATAGAGTTCCAGAGCATTTCCCTCCTCCCCGAAAGGAACCCGGTACCTGTTAGCAACCACCTTCTCTCAACCCCAGGCAACTACAATCTGCTTTTTGTCCCTGTAGATTAACTTGCTCTGGATGTTTCACGTAATATGTACTATTTTATCCTTGCATTACTCTGTGTCTTCCCATTGAGTTCCCATGCGATCCCTGCAGCAACCCTGTGCTTGTATTTTATTTATTCATTTACTCATTTTTCTTGAGCAGAATTCCCACATACCCTCCAACCCACTCTGCCCCATCCTCTCTTGTAGTTTCACTATTATTAATATCTTTTATTAGTATGGTACATTGGTTATGATTAATGAACCATTATTGAAATATTATTATTATCGAATATAGTATTAATAAACTCAAACCCATAGTTTATTTCTATTTCCCTAGTTTTTACCAAATGCCCTTCTTCTGCTCCACTTTCCAATCCAAGATAGCACATTGTCTTAAGTTGTCTTGCCTCTTTAGGCCCCTCTGGGCTGTGGCAGTTTCTCAGACTCCCTTGTCGTCAATGACCTTGACAGTCTGAGGGACAGTGGTCAGGTGTATCAGAGAAGGATCCTCCATTGGAATGTGTCTGATGTTTGACTCGTGATTAACCCAGGGGGCTGGTTATAGGTTTGGGGGAGGCAAAGTGTGTTTTCATCACTCGGCCCTGTTATGTTGAATCATCTCATCCTGGAGGTACTTCAGTCACTTTCCAGATGCGGACACTGTGCCTCAGCCTAAGGTAGAGCTGGAAATGGCCATGATCAGAAATGAACCCACACCTGCCACTTCCTGCTGAACCATTTCCCTGCAGCCTGGACAAGGTTATGTTGTGTGTGCGTGAGCACAGAATCAATGGCCTAATCCTAATGCCGTGGCCTCTGCTCATGCCTCCCCAGGATTCCATCTCTCTCTACTTTGCCCTTGAACATGAACCAGGGCCGAGAAAAAAGAAATCCATCCGGAAGGGCTTCCCTTTTTCATCTCAAGTCCAGGAGTCCCAGGAAAGGTCCTTCAGCTAATGAGATAACACCAAACAACATTTAGTAAGCAGATGGGGAAACTGAGGCCCAGGAAGGGGAAGTGACTGATTTTCTTAGGCCTGATTCTGCCACCTGTCTCTTCATCGGTTTCTACATCTGTCCAATACGGTAGCCATTAGCCACAAGTGGCTATTTAAATTCATTGCAATTAAATAATATTAAAATCAGTTTCCCAGTTACAGGAGCCACATTTCAAGTGTTCAACAGCTGCACAAACGTGGCTAGTGGCTGTTGCATTGGACGGTGCAGAAATAGAAGGTTTTCATCCTCAGAGAAGGTTCTATTGGATAGTTAGCTGTTCAGGATGTCACAAAGCCTGTCTCGGTGCCAGGCCAGAGATGAGTGGGGGCTGTGAGAATTACTAGAGAGAGAATGGGGTTAGCTCAGAAACCCACATCAGCCTGATGCATGGTTCTGCCTCCGTATCCTCCAGAATAAGTGAAGGCTGCTCCAGGAAAGGGAAGGGATGGCCAGTAAAATGCTAAGTTCCCCTCCTTTGGGTTCTCTGGGGTCAGAATGAAACAGAGGAACAGGCACTGCTCCTGTTGAAGGTGGCCTGAGAGAGGAGGCGTAGCTGGTGCTGCAAAAATCCTCTAAGGCTAATAGTATTAACTACCATTTTACTGAATGCTAACTCTATTCCAGGTCCCACGCTAAGCACCTGGCACAGACCTCTAAGGTAGGTCCAATCGCAAACTCCATTTGACAGAGAAGACAATGGAGGCTCAGAGAGGTTAAGAAACTGCCCCAGTGTCACACAGCAGGACCAAGATGTGAGTTGGACCTGATGCTTATACTACAATATCACCTCATGACAGGGAATTGTAGTAGTGGGTGGGAGTGTGGAAAGCCCCTGGGAGCCAGAAGGAGGTTTACCCACTTCTCTCCCCGCCCTCCCTGCCTCCGCCAGCTGGAGGCTTTCCACAAAGGCAGGCTGCACAAATTCCCATGTGCAATTCCTTCTGGGGCTTAGGCAGAGCACTTGGAGGGGGAAGGTCAGGCAGCTACTAGAACCTTCTCTTCCTGGAAAGAGACCTGCTAAATGAGACAATCCAAACCTCTGCAGGGGACACAGAGGTGGCTGAGGAATGGACTTGGCGGGTCACTGGGGAGCCCACCAAGCCCCTACGCCCTTTGTGCCATGACTTCCTGCTGCCCCAGACGCACGCACAGGTGTGTCCAGCACAGCTTCTCCCAGCCTGGGAAAAACACACTCTCCAGTGGAAAGAACAGCTAAGGATAGCTTCTTGGCTCCTTCAGGTGACAGCATACCCACACTCCAGCAAGGTCACATCGACCTAATCCCTGGAAGGCAAGGCTCCTGCTTCCAGGAAATGTGTCAGAGCAGCTACCATTTGGTGAGTGCTTCTGTATGCTTGGCACTGTGCGAAGGGCTTTGTATATATATATGTATTGTTTTTCATATATACATAGTTTTTCAGCCTGACCCCAATCTCCTGGCATAGCTATTATTGTTTCCTCATCTTCCCCTTTTTACAGATGATAAAAAAGGTTCAGAGAGCTTAAATAACTTGCTTAAAGTCACACAGCTTGAAAGATAGGATTTGAACCTGTGTGTACCTGCTTCTTAGTCCAAGGCTGCTAATAATAATAATAATAATAATAACAACAGGAGCAGCAGCAAACATCCCTTGAAGGCTGTGCCAGGAAAGGTACTGAGACGTTTACACAGGTCAGCCTACAGTCAGACGCTGTCCTGTTGAAGCAGTGCATCAAAGTGTCTGCCAGGGCGTCTGACCTGCGGCCCACTATAGCTGTGAATGCAGCCCAGCACGAAACTGTAGATTTACTTAAAACTTTTTTTTTTTTTGCTCATCAGCTTTCATTAGTGTTTGTGTATTTCCTGTGTGGCCCAAGACAACTCTTCTTCTTCCCGTGTGGCCCAGAGACGCCAAACGTGCGGACACCCCTGAACCTTTTTCCACACCAAAGCCGCCCTCCGCAGTCTCTGGGTTTTTACGACAGTCTTCTAGCTTTCCTAGCAGCGTCCATTCTCCACCTCCCTCATCCATCGGAGAAGGAGTTCTTTAAATATTCTGGATGCTGACCTGGCTTTGGACACACAGTTTGCAAACCTTTTCTCCCATTCTGTAGGTTGCCTTCCTCTCTGTCGTGTCCTTTGATGCACAGAAGTTTTTAAGTCTGACATAGTCCCACGTCTATTTTTGCTTTTGTTGCCTGTGCTTTTTGATGTCCTGTCCAATAAATTATTGCCAACTCCAATGCCATGAAGCTTTCCTCATGTTCTTCTAGGAATCTTATAGTTTCATGTCTTACATTGAGGTCAATTCATTTTGAGCTAATTTTTGTAGATGGTGCAAGATAAGGGTCCAACTTCATTCTTTTGCATGTAGATATCAAGTCTTCCTGATCCCTTTTGTTGGAAACGGTCTTTTCCACACTAGTTGTTCCGGGCACCCTTGTTGGAGGTCATTTGCCCATATTAGTGACGGTTTATGGCTGGGCTGTCTACCGTATCCATTGGCCCAGCTGTCTTTATGCCAGTACCTCACTGTTTTGGTGACTATAACATTTGTAATATATTTTGAAGTCAGAACATGTGAACCCACCAACTCTTTCAAAATTGCTTGGCCTATTTGGGGTCCCTTGAAATTCCACATGAATTTTAAGTGCCCTTGGGGCTTTGATAGGTATCGCTCTGGGTAGTATGGACATCTTAACATTAAGTCTTCTGATCCACAAACACCGCATGTCTCTCTACTTCCTTGTGTCTTCTTTAATTTCTTCCAGCAGTATTTGGTAGTTTTCACTGTACAAGTCTTTCACCTCCTTGCTTAAGGTTATTCCTAAATTTTGATGCTATTGTATTATAATTGTTTTCTTAATTTTCTTTTCTGGTTGTCCACTGCTAATGGTAGAAACATGATTGATTTTTGTGGGATTTTGTATTGTGCAACTTTGCTAAATTCTTTTATTGGCTCTAACATTTTTGTTGTTTTCTTTTGGTGGAATCTTTAGAGTTTTTTATATATAAGATCATGTTATCTGCAAACAGATAATTTTACTTCTTCCTTTCCAATTTGGATGGCTTTTATTTCTTTTTTTTCTCGACTAATTGCTGTGGTGCTTGCCAATCCTATGTCAAAGAGAAGTGGCCAGACTGGGCTTCTTTGCCTTGCTGCTGATTTAGAGAAAAGCTTTCAGTAGAAACTTTATTTATTTAGTTAGTTTTTAAAAGATTTTATTTATTTATTTTTAGACAGAAGTGAAGGGAGGGAGAAAGAGAGGGAGAGAAACATCAATGCGTGGTTGCCTCTCATGTGGCCCCCACTGGGGACCTGGCCTGCAACCCAGGCATGTGCCCTGACTTGGAATCGAACCGGCAACCCTTTGGTTAGCAGTCTGCACTCAATCCACTGAGCTACACCAGCCAGGGCATCAGTAGAAAGTTTAGAAAAAGAAAAACAACATACCACAATACCACAATCACACCTAACAAAAATAAAAACAATCTTCAAAGGCCTTTGTCTCAAGATGTCTTTAGTTTTTCCAGAATCATATCCAAATAAGCTATGTTTTCTTATTTGTGAATCAAATATTGTTCCAGGAGAAAAATAAAAAGGGAAGGGAAGGGAAAGCAGGGTGTCACTGGAGTCCCTAGATCTGAACGCACAGAGACACCAAACTGAGCACCGTTTTCAAATAATTTATTAGGAATTTAAAACTGAAAATAAAACCTGGAAAAAGAAGTTACAGATGTGGAGAGAAGAGACACTGGAGGGCGGTAACTTGCTGGCTTCAAAACACCATGTAACATCTTTTTTTAAAAAAATTCCCCAAACAAATCAGAAAACGGAATTTCAAGGCCCTGAGCCCATGGGCAGGCCCAATGGGGTGGGGGTGGGGAACCACAGGAAGGGAGCAGGGGGAAGCTAAGTCTCTCACGACTCAGCTCAAATGTGTAGAAAATTAAAAATAAAAACCAATAAAATGCAGCTTCTCTTTTATTAGGAAACATTAAAAAAAAAAAAAAAAAAGAAATGAACACGAACAGCCGGGCATCTCAGTAACAAAGATTATTGCTTTGTGTTCTCAGGGCTGATAGGTTAAGCACCTCACACAGACAATTAACTCTCCAAAGGGGGTTTTAAGAATGGGGACTGGGACTGTGATAGGGAAAGGAGCTTAGGTCCCCAGCCTCAGACCTGGGGAGAGAGACATAGAGGGGGTGACAGGTGGGCCTCAGCCCTGCCACACCAGCCAGGTCACTTGCTGTTCAGGAAGTCAAACCCTGAGCCTCTTTTTCCTTTGAAGGGGGCTCAGAGGTGAGGGGCCGCCAAGGGGCTCTGGCCATGGGACCATCTTGGTGGGATACTTCAGTGAGAGAATGTGGGGGTTCCCTGAGAAGCCCTTTGCTTTCCCCTGGGGTCTGCCCCTTCCCCAGTGCCCACTGATGCCCACTCATGGGGGGCTCAGAGCAGAAACCATGAAGGCCTGACCTAGGCAGGGGGTCAGGGGAGACCTTTGGAGAGTTAATTAATTTCCAGCAGTGGCTCTGGGGGAGCCCTTCTCTTCTCTCGCCTCTTGCCCCTACACTGGGTTTCCGGGGTGAGCAGGCCCAAGGCCTTGACCCCTAGGGCCTGAGAGAGCGGGCCTGCCTCGGCCACAGATGAGGCCTGCAAGCTTACAGTAACGGTGTCTGAGGAGGGGACAGAAACAGGGGAGGGAG